>CAUYRT010032323.1:0-14372 GCA_963574885.1 Lepilemur ruficaudatus | reverse complement strand
TGGTGCCCCCCATCTCACTGGCCACCACGTTCAAGCAAGAGGCGCCCGGCCAGCACTCGGTGAGCTGGGTCTATCTGGGGCAGTCCGGAGTTGGAGGGGAAAGCAGATATGGCTTTTAAATTAGAAAGGCACGTAAATAATTTATAAGATGATTTATAAACTAGGGAGGCCATCGAAAGGATGTTTCTACCCTGTAATTCTTGAAGAAAAGCCTTGTATTGGGTGAGTCCAGTGATCGTATTTTTTTTGATAAGCAGGACTGGAAGGAGTAGTTTGTTCAACTTGCCATATACATTTGGACTGAAATTTATGTGATTTTGGCAAATTTGCAATTGAATACTGAGGGTCGTAACTTGTTTGAATTAATTACCTTTAGCAGCAAAAATTTCAAAGATATAGTAAGGAGTCAGCTTAAAAAATATTAAAGGTCTGATCACTTGCCTAGAATCAAGATTGTTGCCAATAGCTGTATTAATAGTGATTGAGTACCTACTGTGTGCCAAATATATACGTACGTATATCGTATCATGTGTATTACATGTATCGTCTCATCCGATCCTAAGAACAACCCCATTCTGAACTGAATTCTCATTTTAGTGATGAAATAGCTGAGATTTGGGATGTTAAGTAACTAACCTAAGGCTAATAAGTGGTGCAGCTGGAATTCACAGCCTGCTCTAGAACTCCACGCTGAGGTGCTCGGCTACACTATGCTATACCCCAATAATGTTAGTAGTGATTTAACCTATTGCATCATTTAAGCAGAGTGGCTTAGTGATTAAGAGCGCAAGTCATGTCGTTAAAGGCTAGGTTTGAATTCAGACACCACTTCTTCAGACGTGGGAGACTTCGAGTGGTTACTTAACCTATCTAAACCTCAGGTTGATCTTGTATAAATGGGCATAATAATAGTACCTACCACATAAGTTGTTGAGATGTATGTAAAGGTGTATGCTACATGATAATAACTCAATGGTTGTTTGGTTTTGCACAATGTTCACATTTACACTAATTCCATCTGATCCTCACAACAACTAAGTAAGAGGACAAGACAGGTATTATATACCTGTTACAGAAAAGGTACTGGCCCAGAGTAATACAAAAATGACTTGTAAAGCCTGCAAAAAGCTTTGTTAATCGCATAGCTTTTTTGCTTCTGATGGCATACTTTTGATGGATCTTGGAGAATTTAAAAGTTGCTGAGGTTTCCAAGAAATTATAGTTAACCTTTGTAATTTCAAAACCTTGGTTATGCTTTGAAATCCACTTCAGTGTGTTATATAAGGTGAGCAAAATTCTAATAGACTTAACCCTATGTTTTGTAAGGTAGAGTTGTAAGGGAAATTCTACAGCTGGTTTGGAATACTCTTATCTACTGTATTTTGGAGTAAAAAATGTGAACACAGTCTCTCTTCCATGCACATGGGTTTGTTCCCGGTGTAGGGGTTAGTGAATGTGTGGCTGCCCAAGCTTTGGAACGTATTATAAAAGTTAACCATTGAGGTATGACAATAAGAATTAAATATTTTGAGATGTCTAAATCCACAAGACTCAGCTTTAAAGAGTCCTTTAAAGAAATCTGTTAACATCACTAAAGGGAATTTTAAGAGCTTAGTGAGAAACATGTAACTCTCCAGTTCCATTTGGAAAGTCATTCAATGGGTGATGCCATCTGCCACTGAAATATGCTGCTTTTCTCCCTGTAAAGTTAAATATCTGCAGTGAGTGTTTATGGAAACATGGGTACCTTTCTGTGGCAGCAGTCACATGAGTCCAAGCATTTTTTACTGTCTGGCGGATACAGCTGCAGGTCATGGTAAGGAGGTGATGGTGAGGAGTGGAGAGGATATCCTGGAGCCCTGTGAAATATGTCTGTTTAGTTTGTCAAAAACAATTAAGCACAGTGACCAAACTTTTAAAAATTATTATTACTAATACTGGGAGTTATGAATCATAAACAAAAATATAAAAAGTCATTGTGTTTTGTGATGTGCTAAATGAGGCAGGGAGAGAAAATACAGGATTTTTAATCAATGTTTAAATCCTAGGTTTGAATTTTGGCTTTGACACTCCTTAGCTACTATAATATTTGGCTTCACATTCTTCAAAGCAGGTCATGAGGATTAAATAAAATTGTTACCGTGCAACCAGGTGGGTCCTTTGCCCACTGCCCAGATAGAGGCCATTATACTGAGACAGCAGCAGAGAAAGGGTTTAATATTGTAAGGTGCCAAGTGAGGAGATGAGAGAAATTTTTTAAGTCCATATCCTTGAGAATTTTGGGTCCAAGATTTTTTAAAGTGTTTTGGTGAACAAAGGGCGAGGGAATTGGTCTGCTGATTGGCTGGGGATGAAATCATAGGTATGAGAAAAAGGAATTGTCATCTTGGCTGAGATAGTTCCTGAGTAGGACCTGTGAGATCAGTCCCATGCATGGCCACTGGTGTCATTGATGTCAGTTTGTGCCCCTGATTGCTGAGTCTAGAATATATCTCAAGACCAGTCTTAGGTTTTACATGTTATCTGTGGAAGCAACTGGGGAAGTCAGAAATCTTGCCCCTGTCAAGGATACCTGACACTTATTTTAGCCTCACAACAATTTTATGAACTAGATATGTGTATTTTATTCCCATTATACAGATACTGAGATTGACTCTGGGAAATGTTGAATAATTTACCTATTGGCATGCAGCTCAGGTACAGAATTCTAATTGAGTTTGACTTTAGACCTTTCCACACCACTACTTCCGTAACATTGCCACGTTTCTGTCTAATGGCAGGACATACGATGACTAAAGAATAGAAAATCATTGCAGTGGGATGAACCCATCATTGTGGAGATGTCTACATTAGTACTCTAACTGTAAATCTCTTAGGATTAACTCTAACTTCTATTTTTCAGGGTTTTGAGTATAGCCGTTCTGGAAATCCCACCAGGAATTGCTTGGAAAAAGCAGTGGCAGCTCTGGATGGGGCTAAGTACAGTAAGTAATTGCCATTTCACGGTCTAGAATTCATTTTTAAATGTACTGAGAAAATCATATGACTTTAAAAGAGAAAGTTGAAAAAAGAAAAGAAAAAAAAATCCCTCCCCCCAAAAAGAGGCACAGAATGTAGAACTGGAAAGAAATAAAGATTTGCTAGTTCAAAATTCTTATTCTATTAAGAATTGGAATTGTGTGTGGAAAGTCCCTCATTTGGTATAATGTGCATATGTGTAATCATCAGGTTCAAATAAACGTGAATAGAAGCAAAATACCAGTATTTACTATTTAGTATTCACTATGTAGTATTCATGTGAATACAGTCTTCATCTGAAGTCTTAGCCTAAATAGATAAAAATTAATCTTAATAACACTATCTGTGAGAACATAAACTTTCTTATACTCTGGTTTATTCACCCGATAATTTGTGCCTCCAAATAGAACCAAGGTCTTTTTGCAATAACCAATAACCCATGAGAATATGCTCTCAGAGATTAAAAGTTAACTCCCTGAACCTTTTTTATTTTCATCAAGGGTATATATGGCTGTTAAATCATCTTTATATTTTCTATATAAATGATACTAAATAAGGGAAGAATAGAAAATAGAAAATAAGAGTCTTATATATCCATCATGATTAAATTTATCAAACAGATCTCAGGTCTGATTTTGAGTTTTGTTATTATTAAAATACTTGCTGAACTGTGTATCCATATAATGAAGGAATCATATCTTTGGTCTATTCCTTCTGTTTGAAATTTTTTAGTTTGATATTTTAAAACTGTAATTTAATTGGCAATAGGCCTTTTTTTATCTCAGATTTTTGTAAAGAATTATTTTATGTATTTCAGAGAATGTTATAACCAAGGCAGAATTGATGTAACACAAAAGTCCCTGCCTACATTATATATTTTTTATATTGAAGGTATTTTATTCTATTTTAGTTTGTTTTTGAAACTGTGTCTCACTCTGTTGCCCAGCCTAAGTGGAAGACAGTGGTGTCATCATAGTTCACTGCAACCTCAAACTCCTGGGCTCAAGCTATCCTCCTGCCTCACCTCTGGAGTAACTGGGACTGCAGGTGCATGTCACCACACCTGGCTAATTGAATTTTTTGTAGAAATAGGAGATTGCTCAGGTTGGGCTTGAACTCCCAGCCTCAAGTGATGCTCCCATCTCTGCCTCCCAAAATTCTGGAATTATAGGCATGAGCCACCATGCCTGGACAGATATTTAATAGAAAGGGAGATTCTGTAATGGTATTTATCAGAATATCTCTGGTGACTCAGCTGTGAAGGCTGTCCTTCTGTCAGTAGACAGAGGGGGCATAAAGTAATGCAAGTAAATACTGTAGGTATTTCTTAACCTATAGGTCTGACTTTTTGGTTTACTCTAACTTGATTTTTATTTTAGGTTTGGCCTTTGCTTCGGGTTTAGCAGCCACTGTGACTATTACCCATCTTTTAAAAGCGGGAGACCAAATTATTTGTATGGATGATGTGTATGGAGGTAGGTGACCCCCTCATTCGTACTGTGTCAACTGGTATTTTAAAGATGATAAAGTGAGTCCTGAATTATATTAACAATGTTGCCAATATTATAGATTATTTGTTATGTCTTAAAGGTGTGAAGACACTTCTATGCTGTGTCAGACTTGGCAAAGGAGGCGCGTAAACACTTAGTGTCCATGTTCTGTAACTGCTTATAAGAGAGATTGTTTAATTAGAATTCTATTTATGCATTAGAAAGAGCGTGTAGGACTTGAGTAACTTTCAGACATATTCTGCTCTGGAGAAGATAATGTTTAGAGAGCATGTTTTATAATTTAAAATTTTTACCTGCAATGAAGATGAATTATGACTCAGAGAGCTCAATCCTACCTATACTTTTCTCCCTTTTAGTTTTTGGTCTCCAGAAGCCTTTTGAAAATTTGTTGAAAGCTTTGGACCCCTTCCCCTCAAAAATGTTCTTAAAACTACACCTAGTATTTCACATTTTAATTTTCAGGGTCTCACAGATTAACCCCTTGAAGCCCATTCATGAATCCAAATTTAAGAAGTTTCATTCCAAAGAGATTAAATGTTAGCTATTTAGAGTGGATAAGGGAAGAGAAGACAGACTTGTTCTCACCTTTAAGCAAGACTGATTTTTGTGTTCAAAACAACTGCAAAGAATTTTGTAAATGTACTTATACATATATTTCAAATGCTTCCAAGTAATTAAAATGATTTCTAGAGGATTATCATTTTATGTATTTCCAATCTGAACAAAAAGGTAAATATCTTAGTTCTTCAAAGGAAGAGATTTACTTTAAGTAATCATTTTATCCCTCAGTAATTTGCACAGTGCTTTGTATTTTATCTCAGGTCCTTATGATAGTCTGTTGAATTAAAATTATAGAAATCTGAAACCTTTAGATACTTTAATAATGCATTATAACAACCTCATGGCAAGCATAGGTACTAAATTCTGAAAATCATTGGTTTTTAACAATTCTTTATATGCTTTTTCAATCTTATATTACCTAGGGTCAGTCTATATAATATCAAAAGTCCAGTTTATCTTAAATCATAGAGTCTCTTTCTCACTTTTTGTTTTTGGCTATTAATAATAGCATTTTTTCCATTAAATTTGCATATATAAAAGTCAAACCCCTAAGGGTATTAAGAAAAAAAAATGTTCTAAGTTGAATGATTTATCTTCTTTCACTATAAAAATCTAGTATTTTGACTTACATAGACTCTTTTGTCTATTAAAGCTTCTAGAACCACATAAAAAAGATTGAAAAAGTATAAGAAATAGTAACCAATTCTTTCCTATTACCAAAGTATAAATAAATTGAAATTTATTTTGAACATTTCATCCACACTTGTTCATTTATTTTATATTTAAGTACTAGAAAGAAATTGTTAAAAATGATATTGATGTTTCAGGGAGCATGCCACTTAATGGTCGAAAAGTAGACATTGGGTGTTTTGAGAAACATTTTCTGTTTCACGCAACTTGTTGTGAATATCCAGTGTGTTTTATTTGACTCTTGAACCTTAAGTTTAAAGTCCAAGTCCTTCATCTTATATTATGTACCCAAAGTAAAAAAAGAAAAAGAAAAGAAAGTCTAAGCCTTATTATTCTTTATTGTATTGCTTTTAGTTGTATTTTATTGGTGACTGAGAGTTTCTTATATTTCTAAAGTGTTCCTGTAGGGAACAAACATTTCTTAATACAGTGTTCTTTCAATTTTATCTCATTCTCTTCTGCCTCAGGTACGAACAGGTATTTCAGGCGGGTGGCATCTGAATTTGGATTAAAGATTTCTTTTGTTGATTGTTCCAAAACCAAATTGCTAGAGGCAGCAATTACACCAGAAACCAAGGTAACTCAGCTAGTTTTAGGTTCTGCCTGTTTTCCTTATGATGTTTTGTTTTCCTCATTTCTTTTTATTAGAGGATATAATTTAAATTATGTCAAAGAACAAATTTTATTGGAAGCCCCTGGAAATATCAACAAGATTAAGATAAGTCTGGCATCTCCCAGGTATTATAGTGTAATAGTTAGGTACGTAAATTCTGGAGTGGAATTCAAGTTCTAATTCCATATTATAGTTGGTGTATTATCTCAGGCAAATTATTTAACCAAAGTCTCAATTTCTTCATTTGCAAAATGGGGATAACTGTACCTGCTTTTTAGAAAGGTGAGTGTGAGTATTAAATGAGATAATGCATATGAAGTGCTCAGTACAGTACTTGCATACGTAGTAATTGTTTAAAAATTTCTGTGCAAGAGTATACACTTCTAAATTGTATTATCAAGCTAGTATTGGTAACAGAAGTTATCACAAAGATTGGATTATAGAAAAGGAAGCTTGCCAAACTCTAAAACTCTAAGCACAGTGGTTTTTTCCATGCGGTAAAGGATACTGCTACAAATAATAGAAGCAGACAATAGTACACAAGCAATCTTTAGCCTCCATCCTGGGAAGCTTGCATGCTACCGGAAGGTGTTTTGTGCTTGAGTGAATGGCATATGTGATATTCTTTCTTGTGACCTCATTTAAATTCTGTGTGGGTAAAAGAAGGAATAGTGTCTTTTATAAGTCAGCCTTTTCCAACTGTTTGTTAATGATTAAACGGTTAGACTTGTACCCAAGATTGTGTTGCAGTGAATGCTAAAAGATGAACATCTTTTCATGTACAAATAATCATTTTGCAGATTAACACATCCTTTTGGTGATGAAGGATTGTTTTCAAAGGAACTTCTTTTTTTATCTTGCTTGGGAGAAAAGACACATTAAAATAGCTGGTCTAGTCTTTCTCAGGGAGGAAAGCAAATTATGAGTATATTAAGTCTTGCCAATACAACTTTATATAGTGGTTCTTTACTGTCTTGAATTAATACAGTTTTCCCCCTGAAATATCCTGTTCATCGTTTGTACTAGAATTTTTAAGTCTATGCAAAGCCTACTTCATATATATGTATTTATGTTTATTAATCATTTTAATTTTTTTATTATCACTAGGAATACCAGGAATAATTTTTATAAATTCTTTAAATATTTCAATATTTTTATAGAATATGAATTAGTTTAACCACCTTACCTTTTTGAGGGAAAACTCTAGAATAGAAAAAGTATTAAACCAGATTTCTTGCCCATTTAAATAATAGGTAATAAAAAAAAAAGTCATGAGTTTTTTTTAAAAAGAAAGCTGTAGGTAATGTAATTCAATACAGTGGCATCCTGTTCAACAAATAAAATTCTCTTCCTTGTTCATTTGAATTCCTGTCAAGCATCTACCATCTATTCATGCCTGAGTGGTTTTAGGTTTTGAGATATACAGATAAATATTCTATTGTCACTTTTTAAAGTGAGCTGTAACCAGGTTTTCCGTCACTTTTCTCCTTCAGTCTAAAGCCGATGGTCTTCTAAAAGCCATAGGTACCTATTTTATAGTTTCTAGTGCGTCTAGTATTACTTAAGTTCGTACTAAAGACATTTTTGGCCTAATAGGGATAATTCTTTTTAATGAAAATTATGGGATGTATTCTTATACAACCTATGTTATTCATCGTTGAGAATAAAATTTCTAGACACTGAGCTATGTTTTTGGAAAATAATTAGAATAATTAACTTTAGCACTTGTTTGCTTATGTACACATTATCTCATTTAATACTTAAAACAACTCTGTGAGTATTACCAACCCCATTACATAGATGAAGGGGAAAGTTACTTAGCTATGGCCTCTCAGAAATATGTAGGAGAGGTGAGGACTCAGATTTGAACTTTTCAACTTCATCATCCCTGCATTTCCATTATATAATGTAGCCTCCTAGATTGTTACAATATATGAGATGTATGTTGAAATATATTTTCGTAAACTGTTGTTATTTACTGAATGATTTTAGCTTGTTTGGATTGAAACCCCCACAAATCCCATCCTGAAGATGATTGACATTGAAGCCTGTGCACATATTGTCCATCAGCATGGAGACATTATTTTGGTTGTGGATAACACTTTTATGTCAGCGTATTTCCAGGTAAATGAAAATAAAATTTTTTGACATGATTAGTAGACCAAACGTATGTATAATTAGAAAAGGAAGGACTTACATTAAAATCATGATCAAACTCATGAAATCTTTGTTAGACAAAGAATTAAATTTGGACCTTTTCTAATATTAATATCCTTTCAAAGCTATGTTAATGTCTTACATGGTACTTTGTGTTTTTTAAATGTAGTGTCAATGAAAGCTTTCTGGTTCTCTTAGGATATGTGAACTCTGAGAACACATTCTAAGATTATGTGACTATATCTGCCATTCCCATGTGCCTAGTAGGTACTTGACTGTTTATGTGTTGATTACAAATCAAGCATATTAATTTTTAGTCACATCTCATGTATTTTTATATATATTTTAAAGGAAAGGCTATACTTATTGATATCTCACTATATTCACACATACTATTTCTCCATTTCTCTCTTTCCAGTTTTTCTTCCCTTAGCACCTCATAGACTATGCCTAGACCTCTGTATCTTTAACTTATTTGTATTATGAATTGCTACTTCATTTGTTTTACATTATACTTAAATTATATTTATGTAAACATATCGCTCTTATATTAGTCTTTTGGGGCTCCTATAACAAAATACCATAAACTGGGTAGCTTATAACCAGAAATTTATTTCTCACAGTTTTGGAGTCTGGGAAGTCCCAGATCAAGACACCAGCAGATTCAGTGTCTGGGGAGGGCCTGCTTTCTGGTTCATGAATGACGCTTTCTTGCCGTGTTCCCACATGGTGGAAGAAACAAGGCAGGTCTCTGGGCTGCTTTTACATGAGGGGTGTACCCTTATGACCTAATCACGTCCCAAAGGCTCCACCTCCTCATAACATCAGACTGGGGATTAGATTTCAGTGCCTGAATTTGGGGGAGCACAAACATTCGGACCATAGCATCTCCCTTTAAACTGTCTCCTGTCCTACCTACCTCTCTACATTTGTTTCCCCCTAAGACCAACTTTCCCATACATCCTTCATTCCTTTCCTTTTTTCTCTGTTTTTAACTTAGGTTCTTCCTCTTTTCTGTTTTGCTTTCCTTGACAGATCATCTTGGGCTCTCTCTCTAATTGACTTGTTGTCTGCCTTTTCCCCACAGGTTCTCCCTCGCTTTCCTCTGAGTACCTAACTCAAATTTCCTTTCCTTGTTAGGAGTTACCTTCTCCCTGCTCTTTTCTTCCTGCTTGTATCTTGTCATACTTAGTGTACTTCCTGTAGTTCATCTTTATTCTGCAGAATTCCTAAAACCCAGCTCATTGTCTCTAGCTCTTCAATTAGGCAAGTATTTACAGGTTCAATTGTTTATATTTATCCCCTTGGGTGTTAGGTCCCTAGAGTTGGCCCAGGCTGTTGCCTCCATGTGGTAGAGTGACTCTGTGAGCAGTTTGCATAAACTTGTCCTTTACCTTCCTCCATTTTATTTGAAGGCACTATCATAGTTTATTTTCCTTTCCTGAAACACACTTCACGGCTACATTGAATTCGGATAGCTTCATGAGCCCGCTGCCTTTGGCTCACGCTATGTCTTTGGCTGCTGCTTGTATCAAGTCGGGCAATCTGTTTCCAAGTGAAATCCCCTGGCATCATCTATTTGTCCCAGGTGATACTCAGTGTAGGCTTCTCTATCCCCACTCCTTAACCCATATGCCACTTACATTAGGCCAGTTAATAAAGGATGGCTTTAGCTGAGTCACAGTGAGTCCTGTGTATTCACAAAAAGATTACATGGATTTTTTTTAGCCTGGCCCCACCCAGGTTACTCACCAGGCCTGGCCCTGTTCCTCCTATTACCATCCCTAAAGTAGGTCCAGTTTTTCTACCTCTTAAAAGCCCACATCATTTTGCTCATACCAAGGATTGCAGTTTGCTTTATTTTGACTTGAGTTCATTCCAATTGCATTAATCAGAATCTTATCATCTTTGGAGATCCATGTACATTGTTTCCACAAGGCAAATCTCCTCCTGAAGAGATCCTCTCATTGTCTTATCCTCATGAAAACTGAATATATTCCCATTCTTCCCTGCCTTTTTTCTTCTGAGTCTTCTATAAGTCTCAGAAAGGGCAAAATGGACACACTAGTACAAAGTTTTAGAGTAGTGGCTCCGAAATCAGGCAGGCCTGGTGTGAGTCCTGACTCTATTAGCTTGTTAATCTGGGGGAATCTATCTCGTTTTTCTTAGTCTCTTTTCCTCATCTATACAATTAGAGCCTAAGGTACTGATTTTATTCAGTTACGTAAAGTATATTGTATAGTGCTTCACTGGTTTATGGAAATATTTAACATGGTGCTTAGCACATAAAATGAAATCAACAGATGGTTGTGATTGGTTTTTATTTTTCCTTCTCTTTTGGCCATAGAGTTTACAGACATTAACACTAGAAGAGACCTTAGACTTCATCTGCTTTGATCCCATCACTCTAGCAAAAGATGAGCAAACAGATATGCAGAAAGTGCTTTAGGCAATATCTTACTTAAAACATGCTAGTTTTGAAACACCCTAACGGAAAAGGTCCCATTACCACCTACACTAATATCTTCCAAAGACTAAACAACTCATGAGGTTAAAACACACATATACACTTTCATGTTGAAGAACATGTAAATGGAAAGAAGTTGATCATAGGTTAAGTGGGTAAGTCAAGTATAACTTTAACTCTTTCTGTGAACAAAGACACAGAACGGATAAACCTGGAAGATACTATGTTGAGTGAAATAAACCAGGCACAGAAAGACAAATACCTCATGATCTTATTCATATGTGGCATCTACAAAAAACTGATCTCATAGAAGTAGTGACTAGAACAATGGTTCTCAGAGACTAGGAGGGAAACGGGAAGGAGGGGTGGGAGAGGGTGGTCAAAGTTACAATTAGAGAGGATGAGTTAGTTTTGGTGCTCTATTGCACAGAAGGATAACTGTAATTAACAACAAGGTATTGCACATCTCTATATAGGTAGAAGAGAGGATTTTAAATGCTCCCACTACAAAGAAATGATAAATGTTTGAGGTGGTAGATATGCTAATTACCTTGATTTAGTCATTGTACAATGTATACATGTATTGAAACACCACATTATACTCCATAAATATATATGAGTATGGTGTCAAATAATAATAATAATACTACAAAAAGAGAAACAAAACTAAAGGATTAATTTGTAGGAACATCAGGTGGGAGAAAACAATCTAAACAAATTTCTTTATAACTGACTCTACACATGGCAAAACCAGTATAGGTATCTGAGGGGGAATTGGTTCCAGGATCCCCCGAGGGTACCAAAATCTGCAGATGCTTAAGTCTTTGACAGAAAATAGCGTAGTGTTTGGTAGAAAATAGTGTAGTATTTGCATCCTCTTGTGTACTTCAAATTATCTCTAGATTTCTTATAATAACCTAATATAATGTAAAGGGTACATAAATTTTTGTTATACTGTACCATTTAAGGAATAATGACAAGGAAAAAAAGTCTATACATGTTCAGTACACATAGCTATTCATTTGTTTTCCAAATATTTTAGATCCACAGTTGGTTAAATCTATGGATGTGGAACTCACGGATAGGGAGGGCTGACTGTATAGTAAAAGTAATTAGGATTCAAGATCATGATAAACCAAATGTAAATAATCATAGCATACATCATAAGGTTTTAATGATTTAAAATCTAAGTAGATTAGTTTATAGTTACTTAACATATAAATTGCTGAATGTTTATGTTAACTAGTTTATGAATTTAATGAGTCATGAAGTACCAAAGTGTCTGCTGTAGGTAATAAATTTAAGCACTAGTCTGCAACTGCTATAAAGAAACAGATCTGGGAGACATTTTTCTTGGATCTATCTGCTATTTCCATACAAGTTATGCTTTCAGATTGAACACTATGTCCAATATTTCATGTTTTTATTTGATGGGAGAGGTAAAGGAAAGATAATATCACAGATCCTGGAAAATTTTAAGATGTACATGTTTTTATCAAGTTAGTATTGATTAGAATAACAATGGAATTTACAGTTGCAAATAGGCAGGTAATGAGGTATATTTTCAAATGGATTCGCATTTAACATAAAAAACTTTTGTTTCTTTTAGCGGCCTTTGGCTCTGGGAGCTGATATTTGCATGTATTCTGCAACAAAATACATGAACGGTAAGTTGTACAGTTTACGTTTGGATGTTCTTTGGCATGGATTGGTGAAAATAGCATGGGGGTTGACATTTTGATCTGTTTTCTTCTACTACTAAGTAGGTTTTTTCTGTGGCTTGTATAGAACATAAAAAAATTACACTTTGATTATATGTAAGATTTCATTTATACTAGACAAAACTATGCTCATGATTTATGAGAAGAGGATTAAAATTTATTATAAAAGATTGTGCTTTTATGCTGCTGACATCTGAAGAAGAAATATTTAGTTTTTGTATGATTCTTATTTTATTGCTTCAAGTAGAAGTCACATTTTAGAAACTATAAAATAAAGAATAAATATAAATTGTTTTTAACCTAAATGTTTTTGTTTTGTTTTAGGCCACAGTGATGTTGTAATGGGCTTAGTGTCTGTTAATTCTGAAAGCCTCCATGACAGGCTTCGTTTCTTACAGAATTGTAAGTATTAAAAGGTCCAGACTCCTTCTTGTGCTCTCAGTGACTAAATTTCACATTTGTATTCCCATTAAATGTTGTGAAATGATAGCATTCTGAAAATATAGGGAAAAATTAGAAATAGAGGGAAAAAATTCTGAGTTTCAGAGGAAAGTAGAAAAAATTGGATTATAAAAATATAGTTATAGCATAGCAAGTCTTTATGACGTGACACAATGAGTTTTGTTATTTTTCATATTTATGTTAATTTTAATCACAATTTGAAAAGCCTAAGTGAATTATTAGCTTTAAGATTTAATGGATTTTTTCTTTTTATAAAAAAAATTTGAAATGAGTATATTAATATACTATACATTTTATATCTGGAATGATGGTTAATTTTAAAGAGCACTTCAGGTATTATATCAACTTACTTTTTTTCAATAGACATCTAAATACCATTTCCTGTTTATATTGCTTAGTTTATGTCAAATGTAGATAAAGATTTACCATTGCAATTTGACAGATAAGATAAAAACATAATTAGGAATAAAAATACCCTTTTAGGAAATCGCTATTAAAGTCACAAAAGGAGACACTGAGTAGGGAAACCAAAACTTAGTGCTTGATAAATGTCCTTTCATTTAGAAAAAGTGGGTATAGGGTATGTATCCAGGAGGCATGTGAAATCTTCAGCTGCTTTAGACAAAGGCTAGATAGAATGCTGGTAGAACATTCAGTAACAATAGGAGTTGAACTGCTGTTTCTCTCTGTATGTTGTAATAATTTTTCAAAGAAATATAGGGATAGATTATGGGCAGTGTGTCATTTCATTAAAATCATAGAAAGGATTTTTTATCTTCATCTTTGAGAAGTTCATATCATCGTGTTTTTACTTCTTTAGATACTCATTTCTTCTTATTTTAAAGTAAATTTCTCTAAAGCATATTTTAGGTTTCATTCTCATGTTTCTGATTTGATATATTTACCTCCTAAAACTCAAACATTGAGCTGGGTAGCTGGCTTCTCAGAGTCACTATAATGAAAGAGAGAGGCCAGAGAATTTTCTGGGCCCCCACCTTGCTCTCAGACTAACCCAAGATGTGTTCATTTTGCAGCTCTTGGAGCAGTTCCATCTCCTGTTGACTGTTACCTCTGCAATCGAGGTCTGAAGACTCTGCAAGTCCGGATGGAGAAGCATTTCAAAAATGGAATGGCGGTTGCCCAGTTTCTGGAATCGAATCCTTGGGTAGAAA
>CAUYRT010032321.1:0-25856 GCA_963574885.1 Lepilemur ruficaudatus | reverse complement strand
CTAGAGTGCCGTGGCATCAGCCTAGCTCACAGCAACCTCAAACTCCTGGGCTCAAGCAATCCTGCCTCAGCCTCCTGAGTAGCTGGGACTATAGGCATGCGCCACCATGCCCGACTAATTTTTTCTATATATTTTTAGTTGGCCAATTAATTTCTTTCTATTTTTAGTAGAGACGGGGTCTTGCTCTTGCTCAGGCTGGTTTCAAACTCCTGACCTTGAGCGATCTTCCCGCCTCGGCCTCCCAGAGTGCTAGGATTACAGGCATGAGCCACCGCGCCCGGCCCCAAGACCCCTTTGGAGGGCTCTGGAGGTGGGCTCAGGGCAGCCAGGTTTTGGGGGTGCAGCCGCATTACAGGCTGCTTTCCTACTCATTCATTCATTCATTCCTTCATTCATCTATTCATTCCATCAGAAAGCCCCAAGCTCGTATCACGTGCTAGGCGCGGTGCTAGATGTGGGGAGACAGCAGCCTGCCCTCGGGGAGCCGGCGGTCTCCCGGGGAGGCGGGCAATGTAACAAGTCAACCAATGGTGGCACAGTCTAGAAATGAAGCTAAGGAAGAGATGGAGGCTGCGGGCAGAGCCGCTTTAGGAGGAGGGCTGGTCAGGGAGTGGTAGGTTGAGGCCGGGGCCCAGCCAGGTGAAGAGTGTGGGGG
The DNA here is from genome assembly GCA_963574885.1 of Lepilemur ruficaudatus. Lineage (NCBI taxonomy): Eukaryota > Metazoa > Chordata > Mammalia > Primates > Lepilemuridae > Lepilemur > Lepilemur ruficaudatus. The sequence continues at coordinate 25,201 of CAUYRT010032321.1, read as the reverse complement.
TGGGGAGGGGAATGTTTCAGGCAGAGGGGACAGCAGAGGCAAAGGGCCTGGCACCGGTTCCCGTCATCATCACTGCTCCCGTCTGCCCCGCGCCCCCTGCATGAACACACGTAGCAGCGTGAGTGACTTCATGTTTATTTTTTGTCTCCCGCAGTGGGATGTGAGCTGCCCTGGGCCTGCCTGGCCCGCCATGACCTCCTCCGGGACTCGGCACAGGCGCCTGGCACAGAGCTGTCACTCAGTCACATTTGTTGAGTGAACACGCAGAGTGAGCACCCAGGTGCTGTGCTGAATGCCCACACCTGTCACCTTGCTCTATTCCTCCCCCTCCACTACCCTGGCACAGCCACCTGGGGAGCTGGCTAATCGGCTCCATTTTCCAGATAAAGAAGCTGAGGCTCAGAGAGGTGAGGCTGTTCCCCCAAGGCCACACAGCCAGCAAGTGGCTGAGCTGGGATTCGAATCCAGTCCTGTCTGGGCTCTTAGGCTCCACTGCGCAGGCCCTCAGGAGGACCCCCGGGACCAGGAAGGGGGAGGGACGGGCAGCAAAGAGCAGGGTCCCCAGCGCCCCCCTCCAGAGGAAGCAGCTTGGAGAAAGCCAGTGTGGCCAACGGACTCCATAAATAACCCAGGTCCCTGGGCCCTGCCAGCGGTTCAGCAGCCCAAGAGTGCGTGTGTGTGTGTGTGTAATACAAACAGCACTAATCCCCTGTCAGTTAAACTGGATATCAGAGGAGACAAGCTTCCGAGCGGGGCGGCCTAATTGAATCGAATTGAAAAGGCGGAATGGGCGGCCGGGCAGCGGAGCGGGCACTGGCGCAGCTGCCCGGGGCCTGGCCAGGCGGGTGGCTTCCCACCCTCACTGCAGGGAGCCGGGCTGGGGGCATCGCGAGAACTGGGGGTCGGGGTGAGGGGGACCCCGGCCAGGGTGCTCCGCCCCGTTCGGCCTCCCCTTTATCTGCTGGCTCTGCCGTTTTCCTCTCCACCCTGGACCCTTTTTCTGCTCCCTCTGTTATCTCGAATAATGTCACTGCCTCTTTAGAATCTATTCATCAGAGCAGAAAGAAGCCAATGCTGACACTGATAAAAAAAAAATACCATCTGTGCCTCCCGGGGAAGAGCTCTCAACCCAGCCCCCGGTGTCCCCGCCGCCCGTCACCCGGCCGCCTGCCATTTCATGGGGCACCTAGGGGGGAATCAGATTCTGGGGAGGGGGGAGCCCTGCGACTTGGGGGTGCCCCCCACTCCCTAGAGCCGGGGGAGGGGGTGCGGGGAGGCAGCCAGGCCTGGAGGAGGTTTCAACCCCAGGTGGTTTTCGGTCTGCAGCTGGGCTTGACTTGGCCGTTTGTCGTGGTGGTTTTTTTAAAACTGGTTTTTTTCTTTATTGCTTAACAGTATTAAAAAATCAACTTGTACCCCCAAGTCCAGATTTCCGAATTCTCTTTCAAAACTAGATGGAAAGGTTTTGCACAGTGGGTCCACCACCCTGTGGGAGCAACAGTTGGCTGGAGCTGGGGCAGGCCTGGTTGTGTGTCACCTGCCCAGTCCCTGGAGGCTTGTGAGTTTGAGACCCCCCGAGCAGGGAGAGCTCCTCAGCATGGCGCGGATGGGGCAGGTGGAAAACAGGACAAGGCTCCAGCCCGAGGGCGACTTTTCTTGCGGCTGGAAATAACATCCTAAGAAATAAGACTGAGGCCCAGAGAGGGGAAGCCACTTGCCTAAGTCACACAGCATTTTGGAAATCTGCTAAACTCCGTGCACAGTGCTCTCCTCAACCACATGAGGCAGGTGGAGAGATGGGGGACCTGACCTTGGTCATACCTCACACCCCCACCCACCCTCCATCAAGCAATGGCTTTTGCATCTTGCCGTGGAGCCCACTCTGGTCAAAACCCACTAAAGGGCATCGGCAGAGGGACCAGCATCTCCCAGGGCGGGCGAGGACAGCTGAGCAGCCTTCTCGCCCTTCCTCCTGGCCTTGGAATACCCCATCTCGACTCAGCCCTGTCCACCATTTAGGAAGCCTGGGTTTGAGTCCCAGCTCTGCCACAAACATGCCACGTGACCCGTTTCTGTGCCTCAGTTTCCCCATCTGCAGAGTGTGGGTCCTTGTGGCTCTATCAGGGAATGGTCTTGATGGATGGATGTCCCTTCTCAAACGGTGGACATGCCTCTCTGAGGCAGATGGCGGGGGACAGTAACCTGGGGTGAGTGAGAGCCGCTCCAACGCCCGCCGACGACCAGGCCAGCTGTGTGTGCAGAATGTCCCCCACCAGGTGAGAGTCAAAGGGGGCACGGAGCAGATGCAGCCATGTTGGCAACAGAAGGCAGGCGCTCGGTTTGAGGGGAGTGTCTTCCTCCAAGGTCATGTCCTCCGACTCCAGGACCCATGCTAATCGCTGGCTGGCACCATGGTCTTGGGGACTACAGTGTCTGAGGCAGCTCAGCCAACTCCAACTGGTGGCCCGAGTCCCTCGGGGCTGGAGCTGGCTCTTCCCGCCAGTCTCCCCCTTCAGGGGCTGGGCACGTCTGCAAAAGCCAGCCTCGCCTCGTCCTGGAAGGGAAGCCTCAGCCTTTGGAGTCAGATGTCACTGCGTTCCAATCCAGGCACGGCAACCTCTGAGCTCTCACAGAACCCCTCTTAGCCTCAGTTTTCCCTCTCTGATGATAACAAGAGCTCCCATCTACTGGGTGCCCACTCTACGTACCAGGGTTAGACGTGCGCTGTTTCCTAGCATTTCCACTTTGCCAGTGCGAAACCCGAGGCCCAGGGAGGTGACGCGGGTGGCCTGCTGAAGGTCCCACAGCTGGAAGTGGCTGGGCCACTTGGACCAAGGCCAGATATACTTGATCCCAGAGCCCGCAGATCCCTGATCACTGGGAGGACTAAACAAGGGCATGAGAGCAGAGCTCCCGGTGCAGTGAACAGACACCACTATTTCTACGGATGGGCAAACTGAGGCCCAGAGAAGCCAAGAGAACTAAGACGACGCAGTGAGTCACCTCGTCCTCTTTCTTTCGGTTTTCTCCTTGCCTTCCCCCTCTCCATGTCCTGCTCGCCCCTCCGTCTGGTCCTCACAGGAAGAGCACTGTACTTGGAGTCCAGAGACCTGTCTCAGGGCCTAGCTTATGCATCTGATGACTGCAGGCCTTGAAGTAGGGACTTTCTTTCTGGGCCTCAGTTTCCTCATAGGTAAAATGGGGGTCACCACACTTTTCTCATGGGCTTGCTGTGGGTATGGGTGGAGGGAACTGATGTCACCACGGGCAAGCATGCCCATGGGGGCTGGTCACCTCCCTTCCCAGGGGCCTGGCCCAGTTCCTGGCATATAGTAGATGTGCATTTAACATGTGCCGAGTGAACAGTGCTCACGACCAAGGGGCCAGACTCTGCCCGCAGCGCTTGGCAGTTGTGGCTCTGGCAGCTCCTTTCTCTGGCAGGGAGGATGCCCCGGAGCCCTGGGGAGGCCAGGTGCCTCCCAGGACAGCCTCCCTGTGCCATCAGTATTCAGCAGGCAGGGACACCTCGGCCTCAGCCAATGCATTATGCAAATGCCTCAAAATGGATGTTTTCCTTATCAGATTTGAAACATTGTATAACAGCCCCTGTTAATCTCTGAGCACAGGGAGCGACAGAGTTTGCCAGAGCAGCTGTAAAAAGGCCCAATTGCCATCTTGTGTCTTACCTCCCGTGTGCCATTAAGCGGTTTTGCGCTCTGCAAGCCCAGATTGCGGTGGGAACCGATGCCCTGGGCCTCCCCTCCCCCTCCCGAGGCTTGGAGGGAGGTGGGGGGGGTCTGGGAGGACCGGGACCCCACTTCCCTCTCCCTTAGACCATGGCCACGCTCCTGTTCCCAGCTTGCAGGAGGAAGCGGAGCCTCAGGAACCCCCAGCAGCTGGTGGCCTGGACCCATCACTGGGCCATTTTTCTGCAGGTTTGTTTGCCACATCACAAGGTTTATGGTGGGGAAAAAAAAAAAAGACTCTGGTTTGACTTACTAGTTGGAGCCGGTGTACCCAGGACTCAGGGCCCGTCCCCCTCCCCCTGCACCAGGAGGGACGACAGAGTCTCAGCCCCCACTGGCCAGCACAGAGCCCCCTCACCCTGAGTGACAAAGATGGGCCCTGAGCAGACCCTGTTTTGAAGGAGGTTGTGTCCAGCCCAACTGACAGGGTTCGGACCCCCTTGGGTGAGTCACTGAACCTATCGGAGAGAACATTTGTTTATTTCTCTGCAAAATGGGAGAATAATTCAGGCCCACAATCCAAGAGGCTCTGAAACCCAGGAGCTTGGAGCCAGAATTCATTTGGCAGCGAACACAATGTGGGCTGACATATCACTGAGGGTCTCTACTCCACTTAGTGGGACTCTTTGTACCTTCTGCCGTAGTCAAGGGTGGCTGAGGCTGCCCCAGAGGCCGCTAAGGATGAAACACAAGGGTCTATCCCTAAACCCTGCAACATTCTCAACTCCCAGTCACATCCGGCCTCAGGATGTCAGGTAAGGGACTGTTATCTTGTACCTGCACCCCAGGGTTGTTGTGAGAATTAGTGACGGTGCCTGAGGGGGTTAGCACACTGCCTGGCACGTTACATTGGAGGAAACTAAGGCCGAGAGTGGGAGGGCAGCAGGGAGTCCCTGCGCTCAGTCATGCGGTCAGCAAGTGCAGAAACTGTCCTGAGATGAGTCTTTGGACCCCACGTGCTCCTCCTGTGACGCCTGAACTGTGTGCAGAAAACCAAAAGGCAAGCACGAGGACGAGGCGGCTTGCTGTGTGACCTTAGGCAGGTCTCTTGCCCTCTCTGGGCCTTGGTTTCCCTATCAACAGCAAATGAGGTGTTGGATCGTGTGATCCCCAAGGGTTCTGACTGTGACACTTTGGGACTCTAATTGCAAGCAGCTGAAACATCTGTTGGGTTGACATTGGAGACTTTCGCCCCGATCCGTTTCAGTTTTGAGAAGACACACAGTGTGAGGCTCTTTCTGCCCCGTGCCCAGGTTTTCCTTGGACAGGGAGAGGTGAAGGCTCCAGGCACAGTGTGAGAGATGAGAACATATCGTGCGTGGTGGCGTCAACTTGCCCCTTTGCCGTACAGGCGGGGGAGGGGGGTCCAAGGTGCACATGGCAATGAGGGCCGGGGGGCAGGAGGGTGAGCTGGGCGATGTGACCACTCAATCCTGTCAATCAGACAGGGAGGGGAGGGGGCCTTTTGAGAGGTCACCGATCACCTCCCTGAGGAGACGGCCTAGGACAGCAGCTGGGAACAGGGCTCTGAGGTCACACAGACCTGAGTTCGAGTCCAGCTCTGTTGCTTGCTTGCCTCACGCCCCCGGCCAAGTCCCTTCCCTTCCCCGGGCCTTAGTTTATTCACCAGCAGAATGGGGATACGAACGACATCTCAGTGAACAGAGAGGCGGCACAGGGACCAGGCACATAGCAGGCACCATCAATGTTGGCCGTCGGCTCTAAGCGCTACAGGGAAGGGCTGGATTCTGAATGACCAGCTCAGATGGCAGGACACTCTGCAGGATGACCGGCGGGGTCTCTTGAGCAAGTCATGTAATGGCAAAAAAAAAAAGTGTGACGATGTGTATGTGCAGCAGGACCGCTCTGCTAGGCTAAAGGAGAACTCAGGGCTGTAACAGCCAGATGTGTGGGACTGGACAGGGGCCTGGACATTTTGGGGGACAGCTGGGGGAAGTGTGACTATGGCCTGGGCATTAGAGACTACAACATATTGACACAGATTCCATCTCAGGTAGAGGCACTCAAAACAAAACAAAACGAAACATGTTGACACAGAAAGGTGACTGTAACAGAAAAAGCAGGTAACAAAATAGCATTTGAAATATGATCTCATTTTATTGACCAGCACGTATACACACACACACACACACACACACACACACACACAAATACACACAGAGGGAGAGGCGGAAGCTGTTAATAGGTATGATCTTTGCATGGTAAAAACATGGCATTTGATTTTCTTATTTTTGCATACCTGTATTTTCTTTCTGTAGTGTATATATATATTGTTTTTGTAATAGTAGAAAAATTCTAATTTGAAAGCCAAAAACAAGGACCTGGACTCTGCAAGCACATGACCTGCCCCTTCCTGGCAGACAGTGGTGCTAAGAGGTGGCCAAGGAGCTTGTCCCGTGTTAGCTGGAAGCCGGGAAGGGCTGGGGAAGGGAGTGGGCGAGAGCGGCGGGCCACCAAGCTGGGTGCTACCAAGAGCTCTTGCTGAGGAATGAGGATGAAAACAGAGCCCTCGAGAGGCAAAGGGACCAACTGGCCCCAGCACTCTTGGATGGCAGGGCTGGGCCCCAACTGTGCCGGCGGACCTGGAGCCAGCTGTTAAATGTCACCGGCTGGCAGCAGCCCATGGGAAACGCTCTCGGGGAGAGAAGAACCCTCACCGACAGACAGAAAGAGCGTGGGTGCAACCACAGCAGCTGCTGTCTTGGCTGCGAGACCTGAGCCGGAATCAGGGCCGCCCTGCGAACTTCAGGCTCTGAGGGTGGGCGTTAAACCCACGGTGGGCTGCAGAGGCTGGGAGCAGCTCCAGATGCTGGCTTGAGAGAAACTGCTGTCTCTGGCAAAGGGGATGTCGGTGCTTTGTGACCGCCTCTTTGGGGAGGAAGCTGGGAGGTGGAAAGGCCAGTTGGCGGTAGCTGGGTTTCTCCAACGTCAACTCAAGGGATCTCAAGATAGGGGCTTTGGACCGACTGGGTGGGGTGCTTCTAACCAGCTCTGTATGCCTTTCTGAAGTTTCTGGGCTCCCAGAGACACCCTTATCTTTCAGCACAAGACAGAATAAGCATTTATTGAACACTTACTATGTGCCAAGGGCTTTCTGTGAATTTTCTCACTCAATCACCATGAGCCTGTAAGGTGGGTATCATCACCCTGTTTTCTAGATGAGAAGCGGCGGCCCCCAGAGGTGGGCTGGCTTGCCAAGGCTAATGGGTTGGCAGAGCCGAAGTAGAGCCTGGGCCACACTTTAGAATCACCTGGGAGCTTTGAAGTTCCCAGTGATGGAGTCCCACCGAGACCAGCTAAACCAGAATATCTGAGGATGCAGCCAAGCATTCCTGGGTGTCTTGCAGAAGCTCCCCAGGTAATTTCAATGTGCAGCTGAGAGCAAGAACCACTGCGGGACACAAGGAGGAGCGATGGCTGCACATGCAAATGGTCTGCAAAGGGATATCAAAGACAGGTGGCCAAGGAGTGGCTGGCACCAGGCCCACATGGCGGCTGGGTGGAGAGGCTGTGCCAGCCAGGACACACAGGCGGCTGCTTCACTGGGGCAAGAGCACTGAGTCGGGCCCTGCTCCCGGAGGGACGTCCTGAGCCCAGGGAACGAGAAAGAGGGAGGGCCTCAAGGAGCAGGCCGGCTCTGGGGTCTCAGCCTCTGCCCCCTACCCCAGTTTCACAGCTGTCATGGGCACCTATGGAAGCCCTGGGAAGGCCCCCAGGCCCACCTCCTACAACCAGCATCATCCCTGAGAACGGTGCCTCTGGCCCCGGCTGCTCACTTGAACCAAGTGGGGAGAAAAGTACGCATGGCCAGGACCTGCCCTGCCCAAGCACATCAGAACCCAGAGGAAATAACAAGCCTGCGCTTGTTATTGCAACGAGCCTGCGCCCAGAGCTGTGCCCAGCAGAAGCGGGCTCTGGAATCAGACTGAGTTTGAATCCTGCCTCAGATGCTGTCTAGCTATGTGGCGTTAGACAAGTTACTCAACCTCTCTGAGCTTTGATTTCCTGTCCTGTAAAATGGGGATGAGACTAGCAAATTACGCTCTGAGGCTGGGGTAGAGATTAAGAGATGATGTATATAAAGTCCTTAAGCAGTGTCTGGCCCACGCCAAGTGCTCTGTATTAACATTGTTTTTATGCGCTGTGTTTTAAAGGGCAAGGCCAGGGGATCGCCACCAGTGACGCTGGGGCAGATGTCCTTCCTCTTGCCCTCCCGTTCCCGGCAGTGACCCAGGCAGGGCCCAGAGAGGAGCCTGGGCACAGGGGTTGGCATCAGCCTCTGCTCACTCTCACCCTCCCGGGATGGCACCAGCTGGAAAAGGCGCCAGCTGCCCCCTAGTGGCCAAGGGCAGACGCGCACTGAGCCATTTCTGCCAAATCCTGAAATCCCTGCCCCCACCCCCACCTTTCTGCCCCGCCTCCTGCAGACCTGTGGCTCCCAGAGGTTCTGCCAGCAACGTGACAGCCACACTGGCTTCCCGATGGATTCTGCCATTTCAGAAAGAGCCAAGTTGACTGGCAACACGAACCTCAAACAGGCACTGGGGAAATGAACACCAAGAGTCTGTCTTCCCCACCGGGTCAGTTAATTTCAGAAAGGAATGTTCCGGGAGCTACTGTGGGTTTCTGTTTCCACGGTTTACTAAAGTCTGTGCATGAGTGGGTGCTCATGATTCCAGAAGGTATGAAGCTTAACGTTTCCCTCTGGAAAAGCAGCCTGGTGGCCTGGGAGCCTCATCCTGGCAGACGTGTCCTGGTCCCTTGTACAGCAAGAGCCATCTGGGGAAACCACCCCATCACTAAGACACACACAGTGACCCAAAGCCCTTAATTCCTTCAATCGCTGACGAGCGACACCAAGAAAGCGGCTGGAGAGAGGACGGGGACAGAGGAAGGCACAATGGGCTGGAGTCTGCCAGGCCCCGTCTTTCTGGACACGGAGTAAAGCACTGTGTACTCGAGATCTTTTTATTCCCCCTGTGCCATCTTTTCTGCAAAGCCCTGGGGTGCAGACTGGAAGGAACCACACATCGGCCCTGCCTTCGTTCAGCCGCCCCTCGGGCTGGAGGGCAGAAGGCAAAGACCCCCACCCGGAAAGCCCCTTGGGGGGACCATCTAGCCAGACAGAAGGAAAGATGTGGAAAGTGCTGAAAGATTCAGACCCTATGGCGGCAGGCACCATGGGACGGAGGTGCCGCAAGGTCTCGCCTGCCAGGGGTCAGGGAGGGCTTCCTGGAGGAGGTGGGAGCAGCCTGGGCCCTGAGAGATAGGGAAGCGTCGAAGCAGAGAGAGAGAGAAGGTACACTGCTTCAGGACAGACGCTGGCATCCAACCAGGCCGGCCAGGGAGTCTGCAGGGGAGGGTGGGAGGGCCCAAAGTAGAAGGGTCTGTGGGAGCCACCAGGGAAGGTGGGGAAGCTCCTTGTGTCTCAGGTCTGAAGTCTCAGACGACCCCACTGGGCCCCTCTGCCTGGCCGGCTTGAGAGAATGCAGACTGTGTCTCCCTGGCAGCCCAGCCCAGGGCAGACGCGAGTCCCCCCGCTGGCACTGGGGGCCGCGTGCAGTAGCAAAGGCATCACAGAGGAGCTGGGCACCCGCCGGCCAGCACAGAGGCCAAATCCAGCCCCCAGAATGATCCAGAAAGGGCTTCTTGGTGGGGCGGCAGTGTCACGGGCTCATCTCAGAGGCCACCTAGGGCTTGCCGGACGGGGCCGTCCAGGGAGGCGGCCGAGTGGACGGAGACTCCAGGGGCACCCACGCTGGTTTCCCAGCAGTCAAACCCACAGCCCGTCAGCGCCCGCTTTGTGGCCTCCACCTCTGGCCGCTCCAGACCTGGGGGGAGGGAAGACAGGTCCCTGGTGACAACTGTCCACTCCCTTCGGGAAAGTTCATCCCTTTCAAGGAAAAGACCCAGGGTCCATGTTTTCCTGCTGTGCCTTCCTGCTGTGATCCACCCGAGTCAACGGGCCTGTGAGGCTGCAAGAGGCTCCCAGCAGCCCCCGCGGGTGCTGTCAGGCCAAACCCTAGCACCCTTGCGCTCCCTGGGGGTCTGCAGGGCCACAGTTCAAAACACACGCTCTCGAGTCACCTGGCCTTGCTGTGTATGGACCATGCGGCCTCAGACAAGCGACTCCCCTCTCTGAGCCTCAGTCTTCTCATCTGGGAAAGGGGCTAATACTACCTACTCCTCTGGGGTTCCTGTGAGGCTTAAATAGGACAATGCAGGGAAAGTGCCTGGCCCAGCACATGGCATGCTGGGCAACTCACACCACTGTCATGGACCCCGAGCTAGGAACCAACAGAGGGGAACATTTGGTGCCTCCTGTATGCCAGGAATGATCCTGAGGGCAGACACGGTGTGTCGGGTAGTTAAACACCACCAGGACCCCCTTGCCGGGTCCCCGGTCACCAGCGCGGGAGGCGTCTTTCCCTAGGAGAGCCACATTTGGTAGGAAGATCAGCCTCCATCCTGGCCATGTCACGAGGCGGGAGAGGAAGGTGAGGCAGGCACGGAGCGTGACAACACCCTGGCTAGTCCCCAGGCTGGTGGGAGGCTCGGCAGGCTGGGAGGTGGTGGTGACAGCCACGGCGACAGCCACGGCGACAGCCCACCACAGCCCCGCCCCGGGCTCTCTACATACACTTTTCTCTCTGAATCTGCGCAACGATCTCGCAAGCTAGATAGCGTTGTCCTTACTTTACCAACGAGGAAAGGAAGGCCCGGAGAGGTTAATTAGCTTGCGCAAGGCCACTCGTCAGAGCTGAGACCTGTTCGCAGGCCGCTCCCTTCTCCAGACGGAATTCTCTGGATGGAATCCTCACAGAAGCCCAGGCTGGCCACCTGGCCCACCCCACCCCCGTGCCCCATACCTGGCTTGAGAAGTGTGATGCCACAGCCGCCGCCGCCTGCACCAGTGAGCTTGCTGTGCAGCCCGTGCGCCATGGTCACGCGGCAGAGCTGGTCCAGGGAGGTGTGGCCCACGCCCAGAGCATTCAGGTGGTGCTGGTTCATGTCGATGAGCTCCTGCAGGAAAAGGTGCAGGCGGTTCCCACTCGGCCTGCCTGAGGCTGAGGCCCTCTGCCCACCTGCATGTCTGTCCTGTCCGTCTGCCAGCCGTTGCTCTGGGACAGCTAATGGCTTTCACCACCTGGCACACTGTCTCTCTCCACTGGTAAAAAGAACCCCTGTTTCCTGCAGGACTTCCCATGGGGCTTGGATGGAGCTGAGCTCGTATTCTAGGCCTGGCCACAGAAGCCTCGTGGCCCAAGCTGGGCCAATCAGTATTTTTTCTTCCTCTTTCCACTGGAGCTGCTCATGGACTAGTTGACTTCAGACACAGGCTGCCAAAATGATCTGCCCTGCCACATGGTCAGAGACTGCATGGAAGATGGAGAAATTCCTTCAGCCCCTAGATCAAGCTGAAGTCCCGTTTACTTCTGGCATTCTCAGTTAGGAGCAAATAAATTCTAGTTGAGATGGCTTTCTGCCACCTGCAAAAGAACATCTCAAATAATATGCCACCCTATAGCTAGCTGCCTCAGGGACTGATTTCAGAATAAGAACTGAGCTGTATTTCCAGCAAGATCACGAGTGGGGAAACAGCTAAATGTTTGTCTAGGTTTCCTCAATTCTGCATAATAAAATTCCTGCTCTCCAAGGACCAAACAAGACGCACATGGATGAAATAATAACGCTAACAGCTCCCACTGCCCAGGCGTCCACTACTGACATTTCATTCACCAAATGCTCCCAACGTGCCGGGGCTCCGAGGATGAGAATCTGGCCATGCTTCCCGTCCTTGGGAAGTTAAGAACACGGGATTTGGAGTCGGGTGGGCCTGGGTTTGGGTCCCAACTCTGCCCCTTCTTGGTTGTGTGTACTTGAGCAAGGTCCTTTGCTCTGAGTCTGTTTCCTCCCTTATAAATGGGGTCATAAGTGTCTGCCTAATGGCCACGAGGCTGAAATGAAGCGAGTCTTTTGTACAATGTCTGGCATGAGACGGATGCTCTGCCACCATGGGCTGCTGTTAGTATTTTTATGGATACGTTGCCATCAGCCCCACTTTACAAATGGGGAAACTGAGGCTCAGAGAGGCGAGTGACTTGCCCAAGGTCATTGAGCTAGTAAGGTACCAAGTTGGCTCTGGAAGCCAGGTCTGGCTGACACGAGGCTCCTGTCTACACTGCCCTTGAGAGCACCTTGGCATTCCTGCCACCTGCTTCTGCGGGGAGCGAGCAGGGATTGTGGTGTGCGGCTTGACAGTGCGTTGCGCTGCTCCAAGGCGCCGAGAACACCTGTGCGCCGCGAGTTGCCAATCACCGAGACACGTCTGCCAGGGCCCGCTTGGTCCCCGCATGTGGGACTGGCTGGCCGGGCAGGGGTGGAATGCTGCCTCCCCCAACCCACCTCGCACCCCCCAGCACTTGTGACAAACGAGCAGACAGGCTTGACGGCCCGGCGGCAGCCCCGGGCGCCTTTCACCGGCCCGGCGGGCTGGATGTGAAAGAAGACTTCCGGGGGCCTCTCTCTGCGCCTGAGCGCCAGGTGTCACATTGCCGAGGCAGGTTCCAGACACCTGTCACATTCTGATCCAAAATCTGTCAAGGATCAGATGACAGGTTGTGACACAGGAGAACAGCTCGCTGGTTTGAGTGCAAAGCTGTCCAGGAGCTGAACTGCACATTTCAGTGGCTGCCACAGCCAAAAATACACAACGTATAATCAACGTGCTGCTCCGTGGCATTCTCCGGGGGCACAACAGGGTGTATTTTAGGCAGTGCTCTATCATTATTCATTTCCTACTCAGGGGGACTGTGTCCCCTCCTTTCTATGTGGAAAGAATTGAGAGCCAGGAAGACAAAGGCTGGGAGAATGAGGGCAAAAGCACAGAAATTAGATAGAGGACCTGCACCTGGCACATAGTAGGTGCTCATTAAAGATCTGTTGGTAAAAGGAATAAGCAAGCCAGTCAGTTTGACCCCTGACTCAGATATTCACTAGCTGGATCACCTTGGAGGAAGTCACTCTCCTTCAGCCTCAGTTTTTACATCTGTAAAATGGGACAAGGCACCTATTTCACAGGTAGGTTGTTTTAAGGATCAAGTGAAAAATCATTTGTAAAAGGCTTGGTTTAGCAGCAGCGTCCACTCAGCATAGGGGCTGCCGACTCAAACATCTACAGGGCTCAGGGAGGCACCAGGCAGTGGCTGCAGCAGGTACTAAGTTACAGAGGGGCGGGGGCTCTGGTGAGATGGAGACAGCATGGCCCCTCTCGAGGGGGCCCCTCCTGCACTTCCACTTGGCAGCGACCGCACGGCCACGCCAGCCAGGCCTGTCTGATCTGATCATCTCCTTCTTCAAGGGCAGCCCGATGGCTTTTTAATGTCAGTCCACACTCACCAGGCCAGATGGACCGTGTCGGAGGAGGAGCTCGTAGCACACCAGGCATCGTGCTTGTGTGTCACCCACGGGACCCCCGGGCGTCATTAAGACACTCCAGTGAGGCCACAGAGCAGGCAGAGGCAGAGCCGGGATTCAGACCCAGGCCTGACCAAATCCTAAGTACGAGGTCTCGGCCTCTACGCTAGAATTACGCAAATGGCGGTAGCTGGGGCTCCAGCGATGAAAAGACAACTTCAGAACCTGTCTGGCCCAAAGCAGGGAGTTGATAAATAGTTGTTGAATGAGCACATGCAGTTAGCACTAACAGCAGGGAGGAGGCGGCCAGGTAAGAAATTGCTCCTGGACCGATAGAGAACTCTGTTGGTAATATCTCTGTCTGCCCACGTGGGCCGGGCCCCTTCAACGTGTGACCCTAGACCTGGCCTACAGCACTCACCACGTGCCAAGCACTGCCCTGAACTCCTTCCAGGGACTCTTTTTTTTTTTTTTTTTTGACAGAGTCTCACTCTGTTGCCCAGGCTAGAGTTAAGTGGTGTCATTATAGCTCAATACAACCTCAAACTTGTGGGCTCAAGGGATCCTCCGAGCTCAGCCTCCCAAATAGCTGGGACTACAGGCACATGCCACCATGCCCAGCTAACTTTTAAAAATTCTTTGTAGAGGTGGAATCTTGCTGTGTTGCTCACACTGGTCTCAAACTCCTGAGCTCAAACGATCTGCCCGCCTTGGCCTCCCAGAGTGCTAGGATTACAGGCATGAGCCACCATGCCCGGCCAGGGACTCTCTCAGTGACTTGGAATCACCTGGACGAGGCTTTAAGACAAGATAGGCTTGTGTGCACACACTAACTCTGGGCCCGAGCGTGGGGCTCCTGACAGTGTAGACCACAGGCAGGGCCTGGCCTCTGTGTTTTGGGGAATTTGAAGCACAGTCCAACTGGGGGGCTGCTGCCTCAGGCGGTGCTGAGGATGGAGGAACCCCGGTTTCTCCAGACAGGCTCTTACTTCCAGCACGAGGTACTGCTCCAGCGTGGGGGCTGCCGCCATCTCTCCCAGCACGCGCTCGCACTCCAGGGAGATGGCATCTATGGAGGTCAGGACAGGGGCCACGATCTCTGGGAACTGGAAGAAAAGGAAGGAACGGCCTGTGAGGCCGGGTGGCAGGCAGGCGCAGGACAGCTGCCCCAGCAACGTGCTGAAGGTGTCCCCACGACCACACCCATCCTCCAGGGAAACCTCCTCTCTTTCTGGCCTGGACTTGGCCTCGCCAGCTGCCCCCAACCTCAGGAGGAGTATTCTCACTGCAAAGCCAGTGTGTCTAATGGACCCGATCACTGTCCTTTCAGGAATCCCTGTCCTGCCTCCCGGCCAGGGTGTGGGCACAGACAGCACCTTCTTTTCTGCCAAAACCATTTCCCCAAAGGCTCCCCACACCCACCACCCACTATGACCCTGCATAACCCTGCAGCCAGAGGGAGACACCAAAAATCCCAGTGGGATAGTGTCATGGCCTCGCATGAAACCTGCCCAGGAAGAGAAGCACCTTGATCAGCCTGGTCCTGACGCCAGCCACGAGGGCCTTGGTGCTGCGAGGGACCTTGGTGTTGGTCAGTAGGATCTGGAGAGCCGGTGGCCTGTGGGGGTAAGAGGAGGCAGGTCCACACTGAGCTCAAGGGCTGGGAGCAACCCAGGATGCCACCCCGCCCTGACACAGAGAAGGAAGCAGAGGCCCCGGCAAGGGATACTGGGTTGGGGGGAAAGGAGAATCCTGCTGCTGGCCACAGCTGTGTCTCCACCTCAGCCCACAGGCGGACGGACACCCTTGACTGGCTGCTCATTCACTCATTCATTCATTCGTTCAGTGTCAACTGGGCACCTACTATGTCCTAGGCACAGCTTGGCCTGGGGGCAGGGGAGGGGGAGAAAGTCCCCAGCGTGACGCAGAAGCTGAGAACTGGGGACGGGCAAGAACCAACCAGGACAAAGGCAGGAAGGACAAGTATTTTTGGCCGGCGGAGCAGCCTACATAAAGGCCGGATGGCACATGCGTTGCATTAGACGTTCAAAGTGGCTACGGTAGAGCGCAAGCAGGGGCCGGGGTTCGGTTGCGTGTGCCACCTCGGGGAGCTGGGGTTTCAGAAAGACAAAGCAACGGGTCCCGGGATGGACACCCAGGCTGGCTGGCAACCCCAAGACGGCAACCGCAGCAGGGTGCAAGGGAGAGCAGGGCTGCCCGGGAGGCGGGTTCCCAGCACGCTGAGCCCCTTCTTGCCCCATGTGACTGTGCCAGGGCCAGCAGCCTGGTCCAGTAGTGTCTACAGAATCGGTTGCCCCCGTAGCTGCCCCACGTAGAGCAGACGTGCCCTGGGCAGCCAGCCAACTCCCCAGGATGACCCCGCTGTCCTCGACGAGCTCTATAATCCCTCCTAAAGCTACAATCCCAATCGTCCTTGGGGTTAGCCGTCTTCGAGGGCTTGAGCCAACATTTGTCGTCCAACCTGCCTGTCCGAGAGAGCAGGGCCCCTGCGCGAGCTCTGGCCCGAGACAGCTGGAGCCGGGCCACGCCCTGATACCTTCATTCGCAATCTTCACAGTCCTCAGCGGCAAAACCCAGTCGGGCTGGGAAAGGCTGCCAGAAACCTGCTTTATCTCGCCGCCCACAAGCCCATGAAATTAATATCGATTCTCAGCCCTGGAGGCCAGTGCTGCCTTTTTTTTTTCAACTTTACAAAAGATGAACATTCTATTTGGCTTTTCTCTTCCCTTCAAAGACAAGCCATTCCTCAAAAGGGCAGTGTTCTGGGAGGCCGCATCTTGATCCACTTCGCAAACAATGCATTTTGTTACGGAGAAGCACCACGCGTGGTCTAGGGGCAAAGCTCCCCTTTGAGCCACCGGTGGGATTAATGCGGAGTCCGACCTCCCAGCTGCTCAGAGAAAATGCCATCTGCTCACCGAGACGCCTGTCCCTGGCCCTGCTGCGTTTCCAAAAGGCACTTACGACTGCCTGCCCTGCTCTCCCGGCGCCACTGACATGCTGGCTGTCCCCTCCCACAAAAACAAAAGCTCCATGAAGGCCGGGCTTTGCTTTGTTCCTTGCTGAGGCCCCAATGCCCAGCACATAGTAGGTGCTCAATTGGATTTGTGGACTGGCTGAATAAACTCGGTCGGCAAAGCGCTAAGCACCTTACAGACACCGTCTCTGATCATCATAAAAATGAGGAGATGGAGGCCCCGGGAGACTGGCTCACCTGAGGGCACCCAGCTGGCCGGTGGCAGAGCTGGATTCGAACCAGGGCCTGCGAAGCCCAGAGCCCCTGCCAGCACCTCCCAACAACAGGCCATCCCCTGCCTCTGCCCCACGCTGAACCCTCCATCGCTCATCCCCATCTCCCCAGCACACTGTACACGCGGGGTGCCCAGGCCACGTCTTACAGCCTCCTAGCCCCAAAGCCCGACCCAGTGCTTAGGATACAAGTGGCTCTGATGTCACCATCTCCACGAACTGTTCCCCAGACCTGCAGCTGCATTGAGGACACCGCTCACTGTCCTCCAGAGCAGCTTCAGAGCTCTCTGGATGCTTCTCTCTGATCATGACAGTTGTGACTGCCTCCCCCAGTAGACCGGGGACTCCTGGGGGCAGGCCCAGGCATCTCAGAATCCCTCACGCCCTTCCCCGGTTATGCATGGATGGCACAGCTGGCATAGCCAAGCTCCATCCAGGTCCCCAGGCTCCACCGGCAGCGAGTCCTGAGCAGCCAGCAGATGCAGCTCCATGGATCCTGTGAAGAGCAGGGGTGGGCTCCAAGAGTGACACTGCCCTCCAGGGGATACTGGGCAACGTCTGGGGACACTCGATCGTCATAACTGAGGGGTACTACTGGCATCCAGCGGGTAGAGGCCAGGGGTGCCTATGATGTCCCTGCCACAAAGAATGGTCCAGCCCCAGATGCCGACAGTGCCAAGGTCGAGAAAGCCTGGCATAGAGGCTCAGAAAGGTGGGCTCAGCCCCTGGAAGCCCCCGAGGGGACAGGAAGGTCCCCAAGCTACAGGCAGAGGCACGGCACCATGGCACACCAGGCTGCTGAGTGCCAGCAGGGTGGCCCAACAGGCGGTGGCAGCGGGCCAGGACCTGCTGCTCATTTGCAGGGAGGACGGTCCCGGGACTCTCACTGAGGCGGCCTGGGACAAATGATGCCGGGCAAACCTGATCGAGGGCTCAGGAAACAGCCAAAAAAACCAGGCTCCATCTTGGCACGTGTTGAATTGCCTGCACCCAGCATCGCCAGCGTGGGTGCTGATGGGACAGAGGGTGTGCAGGTTTAACACGCACGCGATTCCAGCCACTCCAGAGGGAAGGGGTCTAGAAACGTACAAAACATGCTGAGAGCTGCCAAACATCAGCTCTGCTCGGAGCGCCTCACAGACCTGCCTGGCGAGCCTCCCTCACGGCGACTCTCGTGTTGCTTCGTGGTGGCTTTTGTGAGCGTGTGTGTCCCTGGTCCCCACCTCCCCAGCAGACTGAGAGCTCTTGGAAACTGCGCCCCAGGTCCATCTTTATGTTTCCAGGCCCCAGTGCAGTCTTGTTTACAAAGTGAGCAGACGAATGAATGAATCAACGAGCAGCCGAGGGGCTGGGGGCACAGCCACGTCCTGGAAGGTGAGAGGACAGCCACGTGTGACGTTCTCCTCTGACCTCTCTGAAGTGGGGGAGGAGAGTGCCGCTGCCAGGCACCCTCACTGCCAGCGCACGGTGAGGGCCAGCCATGGACACCCGCCCCGTGTGGCACTGATACGTCCCAAGGATGCAGGACTCCCCAACCCGGACACACTGACGCGGCCGTGCTGGAATGTGCCGCTCGACCCACGACGTACCTCTTTAAGGGTGAGATCTTCCCCTGCTGGAAGCGGAGCGCTCCTCCTAAAGAGAAAAACGCGCGGGTCAGCACTGTGGGGAAAGCTGTAGACTCTCGCCTCCTGGCAGAGACGGGACGCTGGGCTGGGGTTAGAGTTTGGCCCCGTCCAGGGAACAAGCTACACAACATGACTAGTCATATCAGCTCCGGTTACCAAAGGTCCAGGAGGGCAAGAAGTTCCCCTCAGCTCTGCCGGGAAGCTGTCACCAGGCCATGAGCTCATGGGAGCCTCTCTTCCCTGCAGGCCACCTGGTAAAGGAGGGGCCCAGGACAATGGAGTCCTCTCCAGAGGGGAGGCCACTTGCGTGGTCTGCGATCCCCAGGGCAATGGCTCTGCAGCTCAACCGTGCAAACAACCCCCAAGGCTCACGGAAGCTGCAGTTCCCCAGGCCCCAGCTGCACCCCCAAGATTTCTCTCACTTCCCCCATAAAACAGGAAAATGCTATTTTCCTTAGAATCCATTGATTCTGTTCATCTTAAACCAACACAGATGCCTGGGCACCTACGACTGCAGTCAGAACTTTAAAGATGAAAATAGAGAAAGCAAACCTGAGGCAACACCTACCCCAGGTGCTGATGGCATTGTCCACTCCGGAGGGGTTCCCGTGGATCACTCTCTCCCCCTGGAAGGCCCACTTGTTAATCAGTTCCAGATCCCGCTCGGTCCACCTGAAGACACAGAAGTACGTCTTTACTGTGGTGGTTGGGGAAGGGGGTGGCAGGAGTCACAGCCTGTGCTGGGTGGAGGCCAAGAGGCAAGGGAGCTTGGGCCCTCGAGCTAAGAACAAGGCAGCTCGGAACCTTCCCTTCCCTCTGAAATCCGCCCAGAGCTGTGGAATGAACCGGGCTTCCGCTTCCCACATCCTGCTTTGCCTCTTTCTAGCCTCTTTCTCTCTCTGAGCCTCACTCTCCCCAGCTGGAGAACGGAAACTCCACCCTCCCCGGGGGCTAGCTGCACGTGTGTCCGATGCTGGCAAAGCGCCTTGCAAGGCGTCCGGCTGGCAGGTGGCAATCACTACCGTAACAGGCTCTGCATAAGCACCCGCACCCCGGCCAGCCTCCCTTTAAGAAGAGCTAGCACAGGTGCCACTGCTTCCCAAGGCCCTGCGAGTAGGTCTAAAGCACAATCATTATAAATGCGAATTCCGGGTGCCCTGGACACCCCTGGAGGGACCAGGCTGATGCCAGGCCCTGTGGCTCTCTCCCTGGCATGCGGCCTGGCTGCCTTCCTCGGAGCAGGTGTGGGCTCGCAAGCGGTTTGAGTGACAGACCCGAAACACACAAGTAAGGAACCAGGGGAAACGGTCAGCTCCCGGCCCCTCTTTGCTCCCAGCTCTGGGCTCCTGGGGATGGAATTCTGGGGATTCCCTTCGCCGCGAGATGGCAGAAGCCACGGTGGTTTAGTGACGTCTGAGAACGGCGTGGCTCAGTGGCAGGGTGACGGACGACACAGTGGGCCCACTGTGAACCCCATTCTGCCACCGACTCATGGGGCATCCCTGAGCAACAGCTTCACCTCTGACACTGTTTTCTCATCCGTCAAACAGGGATGGTAGAATCTATCTCACAGGGGCTAAGGCGAGATGAAGAAAACACACATGTGCTTTGTATAATGCCCAGGAACTAGCATGTGCTCCCCTCTAGAGCGACCACCTGGGATCATAGCTCTTCGGTGTACTCAAAGCCCAGTCTGACCACTCCTTTGCTGTGCAGCCTTGGGCAAGTCAATTACCCTCTCTGAGTCTCTTTCCACATCTGTCAATTGAGGACTTTTTTGGACCTACAACTCACAAGGTAGCCGGGAGGCTATGATTAGTAATGAGTTCACACTGGCCGGTGCTATCGGAAGCATCGTGGTAGATGCCTTCTCAAATGGCCCATCTCCTGTAATTCTCTCAGAAACCCTACAGGGAAGGTACAATTATCATTTCTTATAGAAAGGGAAACTGAGGCTCAGCTGGGGAAAGCAGCACCCTGAAGATCACAGCACCACTCCCTGCTACAATAGAACCACATCTGCAGACTACGGTGCTGACAAGATGCCCCCACGCCTGTGTTCAGTATTTATTGAGCAGCTACTATGTGCCTGTGACTAAGCTCACAGCAGGGAGCAAAGCAGACTTCCTGGAGCTTGGAGTCTGTTGGAGAAAGTGGAGGTCAGCGAGCAATCAGTATTTAACTACAAACAGTTATGCTGTAATAGTTAAGTGCAAAGCGACGGTGCTTCTGTACGAGCAACGCAGGCTGGATGGGGTATACCTCATTCTGATTGCGGGGTGCTGAGGGACAAGGGGCAGTCAGCTAGGCAAGCTGTAAGGGAGAGCATTCCAGCCAGAGTGACCGGCTTGTGCAACACATGAAACCGACGCAGAGCTGGCTGGCCCTTTCCAGGGACCCAAAGGCAGCAGACTGAGAAGTGAGCTATCGGAGGGGCAGGTGACCTAGCCCAAGGTCCAGCCTGCTCAACAAATGCCTGTCTTCTTCCTACTCTGCGCACAATTCATTCTTTGGGGGGTGCTGAGTCTTCAAAGGAGACCAGGCTCAGTTCTTTCTGACTCAGAAACACCAGGGTGGCAGGGCAGAGCAGGGATGGGGTCTGCTCTCCCCAAGGGCTCTGAGAACGTGTGACTGGGTCTCCCGGGGAGGTGGGAGAACTGGTTTTCAGAAGCAGCCTGAGAAAGACCCGCTTGCGCGCACGTGCTTGCACCCACAGTCACCCTCTGCCTTTTGAAAGGCGTAGCCAGTCTGCTGGCCTGTGTGCGGGTGTCTGTTCAGGGACCCAGGGCAGCCAGGCCTCCACTGGTCCTGGTCACAGCCGGCAATTAGCACACAGTGCGAAGCAGCTGTGCCGACGCCTCTCTTCTAAGTCACCATCTTATCACAGGCTCACCAAACATCAAGGCTGGAGGAGGCCTCCAAGGGAGCATCTGGTCCAGCCCCTAATTTTTTTTAGCTGAGGCACTGGAACCCCAGAGAGAAGCGATTACCCAAGGCCACGCGGCAGGTTAAAGGACAAACCTTACACTCTGGGAGACCGAGGCAGGCAGATCGTTTGAGCTCAGGAATTCGAGACCAGCCTGAGCAAGAGCGAGATCCCATCTCTACCAAAAATAGAAAAAATTAGCCGGGCATGGTGGCGCATGCCTGTAGTCCCAGCTACTCGGGAGGCTGAGGCAGGAGGATCGCTTGAGCCCAGGAGTTTGAGGTTGCTGTGAGCTAGGCTGACGCCACAGCACTCTAGCCCAGGCAACAGAGTGAGACTCTGTCTCAAAAAAAAAAATTAAATTAAATTAAAATAAAATATGGTATAAAAGATAAAAAATGTAGGGCACTTACCATGAACAGAGTTTGCATGACTAAAAGTTGCTCTGGGTGAGTCAGTGAGTGGTGAGTAAATGTGAAGGCCTATGACATTACTGTATACTACTGTAGAGTTTATAAACAGTGTACACTTTGGCTACACTAAATTTATTTAAAAAGTTGTACTATGACATTATGACAGCTACATATCATAAGTAATAGGAAATTTTTAGCTCCATTAAAATCTTATGGGACCACTGTGGTACATACTGTACGTCGTTGACCAAAACATCACCATGCGTCACATGACTGTACACAAAAACATCATGCTGTACATTTTAAATATATACAACAAAAAATAAACAAATCGCCCTAACCAAAAAAAAAAGTTGGATAACTGAAACAAGATTGGCAAAATGTTGGTATCTGTGAAGCTGGTTGGTGGGTATATGGCGATTTGTTATATACTGCCTATACTTGTATTTTTTTGACAATTTTTTTGACAATTTCTACAATGACTTTTAAAAGCCCTGGGTTACCCATTTGGTGTAAAATTTTCTCTAAAATTTGCTACCTAGATTCCAGCCACTTTACATACACAGATAACTCTCTCTACCTGGAATGCCCTTTTACTCTACATGGACAACTCCTATTCACTCCCCAAGACCCCATTGCCTTCCCTTCACTCCAAAGCAAAGGTCTCAATTTCCCCTGTGCTCCCACTATATCCCATTCATCTGTTCCCCTTATTGTACTGGCTTGTATTTATATATGAAATTGTGTGCCCTCCTAGACTGGGAACACAAAGGGACTCTAACTTGTTTATTATCACATACTCAGTGCCTGGTACATAGTATGTACCTGATGAACATTTGGGACATGAACAATACCCAGCCCAGAGATACCACAAAAACTCAGTTACTGTCCCACTAAGGGATCTTGGGAAGGTCTGTCAAGCTGCACGGTCTGTGTTCTTCCCAAGCTGATGCCCTTACCCAGTCAAGTCTGCCAGCTTCGTTAGCCCACCTCCACTTCCAATTTCTAGCTTGACCTTTCTTATAAATAGAACCTTCATACATCCTTAATCCAAATGGCCTCCAGATCAAAGACAACAGGCCCTGGCATGCACTTAGAAGAAAGGTGCATGCCCTCTACATGCACTATCTATTCTAGACTGCTCACAGGGCTTTCCTGCTTAATTCCAAAGTTGCAACTGTGTACAGGACAACAAGAGTGCCAAGTGACATGTACCTGTACATGTCTGTGACACCCACATCTCCTGCCTGAGTATTAGGCACAAAGGACACCAGCTGAGAAAGGATGGCATTCTGGCCATTCCCCTGGTAAGTCACCTCCAGGGAGTCAAGTTACTTCCCCTCCATCAGCCTTCAAGTCTTCAATAAAAGTAGGAATACTGCCAATAGTTGTTGGGAGCAAGTAAAAAGATGTATATCTGGGGTTTAAAACCTATTTTTTTTTTTTTTTTGAGACAGAGTCTCACCCTGTTGCCCGAGCTAGAATGCCGTGGCATCAGCCTAGCTCACAGCAACCTCAAACTCCTGGGCTCAGGCAATCCTCCCGCCTCAGCCTCCCGAGTAGCTGGGACTACAGGCATGTGCCACCATGCCCAGCTAATTTTTTTCTATATATATTTTTAGTTGGCCAATTAATTTCTATTTTTAGTAGAGACAGGGTCTCGCTCTTGCTCAGGCTGGTCTTGAACTCCTGACCTTGAGCGATCCTCCCGCCTTGGCCTCCCAGAGTGCTAGGATTACAGGCATGAGCCACCGCACCCAGCCTCAAACCTATTTTCTTTTTCTTTATTGACGTATACTTTACATATCATGCCTTTACTCCATTTTAAGTGTACAATTAAATGATTTTTAGTGAATTTATCAAGATGTACAGTTAATCACATAAATCAGTTTTAGAGGAATTCCTTCTCCCTATTGAGACCCCTAATTCCGCTCCCCAACTACTTTTCAAGCATGTCCCACCCCTCCACAGTGCCCACCACATCGCTCAGATGTGGGTTTACCCCTCCCCTCCAAATCCCTAGTGAACACCACCACCATTTGAGCACCGCAGTGTTAATCAGTCAGTACCAATTTGATGGCGAGTACATGTGGGGTCCATTCTTCCAGTCTTGTGTCACCTCACTTTGAATAATGGGTTTAAGCTTAATCCAGGATAATATAAGTGGTGCTAGCTCACTGTCGTTTCTTAAAATTGAGTAATATTCCGTTGTAAACTTATACCAAATTTTAATAATCCACTTATGATTTGATGGGCACTTGGGTTGTTTCCATGACTTAGTGAATTGTGCTGCCATAAACATTCGGGTACAGATGTCTTTATAATAGAATGTCTTATGCTCTTTTGGGTAGATGCCCAATAATGCTGTTGCTGGATCAAATGGTAATTCTATTTTTAGCTCTTTGAGGAATGTCCAAATTCTTTTTTTCCCCTCTATTTTGTTTTTTTTTTATTTCAGCATATTATGGGGGTACAAATGTTAAGATTATGTATATTGCCCTTCTCCCCTCCCCCCTCGAGTCAGAGCTTCAAGCCTGACCATCCCCCAGATGGTGCACATCGCACTCATTATGTATGTATATACCCATCGCCTCCTCCCCCCTCCTATCTGCCCGGCACCCGATAAATGTTGTTCCTATATGTGCACTTAGGTGTTCATCAGTGAAACCAATTTGCTGGTGAATACATGTGGTGCTTGTTTATCCATTCTTGGGATACTTCACTTAGTAGAATGGGTTCCAGCTCTATCCAGGAAAATACGAGAGGTGTTATATCACTGTTGTTTCTTATAGCTGAATAGTATTCCATGGTATACATATACCACATTTTATTAATCCACTCGTGCATTGATGGGCACTTGGGTTGTTTCCACAACTTTGCAATTGTGAATTGTGCTGCTATAAACATTCGAGTGCAAGTATCTTTTTTATAGAGTGTCTTTTGTTCTTTTGGGTAGATGCCAAGTAGTGGGATTGCTGGATCAAATGGTAGATCTACTTGTATCGCTTTCAGGTATCTCCATATTGCTTTCCACAGGGGTTACACTAGTTTGCAGTCCCACCAGCAGTGTAGGAGTGTTCCTATTTCTCTGCATCCACGCCAACATTTATTGTTTTGTGACTTTTTGATAAAGGCCATTCTCACTGGAGATAAGGGATATCTCATTGCAGTTTTGATTTGCATTTCCCTGATGAATTAGAGATGTTGAGCATTTTTTCATATGTTTGTTGGCCATTATTCTGTTGTCTTTTGAAAAGTTTCTGTTCATGTCCTTTGCCCACTTGTTGATAGGGTTGTTTGACTTTTTCTTGCTGATTTTCCTGAGTTCTAAATAGATTCTAGTTATTAGTCCCTTATCAGATGTGTAGCATGTGAAAATTTTCTCCCATTCTGTAGGTTATCTGTTTGCTCTCATGACAGTTTCTTTGGCTGTGCAGAAAATTTTTAGTTTGATCAGGTCCCATTTATTTATTTTTGTTGTTGCTGTGATTGCCTTTGGGATCTTCTTCATAAATTCTTTGCCTAGGCCAATGTCTAGAAGAGTATTTCCAACGTTTTCCTCTAGAATTCTAATAGTTTCATACCTTAGGTTTAACTCTGTTACCCAGCGTGAGTTGATTTTTGTGAGAGGTGAAAGGTGTGGATCCTGCTTCAGTCTTCTACATGTGGCTATCCAGTTTTCCCAGCACCATTTATTGAATAAGGATTATTTTCCCCATTGTATGTTTTTGTCTGCTTTGTCAAAGATTAGATGGCTATATGAAGATGGTTTTATATCTG
>CAUYRT010032319.1:0-130056 GCA_963574885.1 Lepilemur ruficaudatus | reverse complement strand
GCCAAGGGGGAGGACTGCTTGAGGTCAGAAATTTGATACCAGCCTGAGCAAGAGTCTCTACTAAAAATAGAAAAATTAGCCAGGCATGGTGGTGCATGCCTATAGTCCCAGCTACTCAGGAGGCTTGAGCCCAGGAGTTTGAGGTTGCTGTGAGCTATGATAATGCCACTGCACTTTAGCTTGGGTGACAGAGCAAGATTCTGTCTCAAAAAAAAAAAAAAGAAGAAAAGAAAAAAAAAAGAAAAAACAAAGCAGAAGACACTGCAAGTGAGGTAATTGCAAGACAGCCATTCTCTTAATTTCTTGTATTATTCTTTAAATCTGACATTATTCCAGTGGATGCTTGCCTTAGTTCATTTGAGCTACTATAACAAAGTATCATAAACTGAGTCACTTATGAGTGACACAAATTTATTTCTCACTATTCTGGAGGCTGAAGTTCAAGATTGGGGGCCATCGTGGTTGGGTTTTGGTAAGAATCCTCTTCTGAGTCGTAGGCTGCCAACTTCCCATTGTATCCTCATTTGGTGGGAAAGAACAAGGGAACTCTCTGGGTCCTCTTTAATAAGGGTGCTAATCCCAGTTCTGAGTGCTCTGCCCTCATGACCTAATCACTTCCCAAGGACCCCACTTCCAAATGCCATCACCTTGGGGGTTAGGATTTCAACATATGAATTTGGGGGGGGGTGGACATAAACATTCAGGACATGGCAATGCCTTTATTAGACCACAGATTCCCTTCACTGGCTAGTGTATCCTTCCCCCAGCTGCTGTGAGTATTGACTGCTAACATCTCACAGTTGCTCTTTGTCTTCAGAGAATTGCTTTCAGCTGAACACAAACCATTCTGGATGGGAGTTTATGCCCCATGCTTCCACCCAGGGGCAGCACACAGACAAAGCTCACAGCCCACTCTCTCACAGGGAGTACGAAAGATTGATGCTCTTGCCTCAAGGTAGTACCAGCTTTGTGGCACAAGTCACACTCCAGAGCTCCTGTGTGATCAGGCCAAGGCTACATTCCAGGTGAGATGACTTCCTCACTTAGCTACTCCCCTCACCCCATCCTGCTGCCCTCACTATCCTTCTCCTGAGAGCCTCTCTCAGTAAATCACATGTACCCAAATCTCTTTCTCAGGCTCTAGGTATAGGTAACTTGACCAAACATAATTATTCAACTTGTGACATTCATTTATCTCTAAGTTATAAGATCCTTGAGAATAAGGACCATGTTTTGGTCCATTTGTAATTTTTAATATTATTTTTTATGTGTACACAATGCTTTTCTTTATTTTCTTTTTAATTTTTTTTAAATTTCAAAATATTAAGGGGGCACAAATGTTTTTGCTACATGGATACATTGAATAATGCTGAAGTCAGTGCTTTTAGTGTGCCTGTCAGCAGAATAGTGTTCCTTATACCCAATAGGTAACTTTTTATCCCTCACCTCCTCCAGCTCTCTCCCTTTCTTGGTTCCCCATGTCCTTTATGTCTCTTTGTGCCTGTGGGTACCCATGATTTAGCTCCCACTTACTGGTGAAAATATGCGGTGTTTGTTTTCCCATTTCTGAGATAATTAATTTAGGATAATGGTCTCCAGTTCCATCCAAGATGCTGCAAAAGACATTATTTCATTCCTTTTTATGACTAAGTATACTCCATAATGTGTGTGTATATATACATACACGTGCATTTGTATATGAGGGCTGTCCAGAAACTATCCAGCCATGTAACTGTTTTTGTTATGTTAACAATGGCTGGATACTTCCAAGACAGCCCTTGTATATACCACTTTTTTTTTTACACTCATCAGTTGACAGGCACTTAGGCTGATTTCATATCTTTGCAATTGTGAATTGTGATGCAATAAACATTCAGGTGCAGGTATCTTTTTCATAAAATGACTTCTTTTTCTTTGGGTAGATACCCAGTAGTGATATCGCTGTATCAAATGGTAGGTCCACTTTTCACTCTTTGAGGAATCTCCATACTGCTCTCTATAGAGGTTGTACTAGCTTACAGTCCCACCAACAGTGTGTAAGTATTCCTTGTTCTCTGCATCCACACCAGCTTCTATTGTTTTTTGACTTTTTAGTAATGGCCATCCTGACAGGGGTAAGGTGGTATCTCACTGTGGTTTTAATTTACATTTCTCTGATGATTAGTTATGTTGAACATTTTTTATATGTTTTTTGATTGTTTATCTTCTTTTGAAAAAGTTCTGTGCATGTCTTTTGCCCACTTTTTGACAGGGTTGTTTGTTTTTTTCTTGTTGATTTGATTGAGTTCATTGTAGATTCCAGATATTAGTCCTTTGTCAGATGTGTAGTTTACAAATATTTTCTCCCATTCTTTAGGTTGTGTATTTACTCTGTTGATTATTTCCTTTGCTGTGCAGACACTTTTTAATTTAATCAACTCCCATTTATTTTTCATTATTGCTGTATTTGCGTTTGAGGTCTTAGTCATAAATTCTTTGCCTAGGCTAATGTCTAGAAGAGTTTTCTCTACATTTTCCCCTAGAATTTTTATGGTTTCATGCCTTACATTTAAGTCTTTTATCCACCTTGAATTAATTTTTATATATGGCAAGAGATAGGGGTCCTGTTTTATTCTTCTACACGTGGCTATCCAATTTTCTCAGCATTGAATAGGGTATCCTTTTCCCAGTGTATGTTTTTGTCTGCCTTGTCAAAAAACAGTTGGTCATAGCTGTGTGGTTTTATTTCTGTGTTCTCTATTCTGATCCATTGGTCTATTTCTCTATTTTTATACCAGTACCATGCTGTTTTGATATAAAACTGTGGCCTTGTAGTACAATTTGAAGTCAGGTAATGTGATCATCCAGATTTGTTCTTTTTGCTTAAGATTGTTTTGGCTATTTTGGCTCCTTTTTGGTTTCACAAAAAGACTCCTAGAATTGATAAATAAGTTCAGCAAAGCCTCAGATTATGGAATTAATGTACAGAAATCAGTAGCATTTTTATATGCTAATAACAATCAAGCTGAGTGTCAAATCAAGGACTCAATACCATTTACAATAGCTCCAAAGAAGAGAAAATACTTAGGAATATATTTAACTAAGGAGGTGAAAAATCTCTACAAGGAGAGCCATTGAAACACTGATGAAAGAAATCACAGGTGACATAAACAAATGGAAAAACATCCCATGCTCATGGATTGGTAGAGTCAACATTGTTAAAATGTCCAAACTGCCCAAAGTGATTTACAGATTCAATGGAATTCCCATCAAAATACCAGCGTCATATTTTACGGATCTAGAAAAACTAATCCTATGTGGTGCTTTTCAACTGCCTTGAGAAGGCAAGACCATATCTTCTATTTGTAGTATTTCTCAAACTTCAATGTTCATAAAGATCCCCTGGATATGTTATCAAAATGACCTACCTGAATAGGCCTAATTTGAGACCTGAGATATGCATTTCTAAGAAGTTCTCAGTTGATGACAATGTTGTAGGTCTGTGGACCACACTTTCAGTAGCGAGTTCTAGTATATACCAATTAATTATTTTAAATCACCCATAGCATTTAGTACCATGCTTTCTACCCAGTAAGCACTCAGCAAATGTTTGTTTTTGGATTATAAACTAATTTAAAACCATAGGAATTGAAGGCATTTTGATTGAAAAGGAAGCTGATTTAAACAGTTTGTCCCCTAAATATAGATTTTCTGTCCTACATGTATGGCTTTCAGTAAAAGTTACTAAGGCAGGCACTTTTCTAAACTTTCTAGATAACCTGCAATAGAAATATTTCCTGGACCTAATTTCTTCTGTTCTAGGAGCCAGAGCTAAGGGGCCAATTAGTAACAGGCCAGTAATTTCAGATATGCCAACAGAAATTGAAAATGGCAATTTTGCAAAGAATTAGAATGTGATTTCTTATTTGGCATGGAAAATTTAATGTCTAAACTGGGCTTCAGCTTCTGAGTTTAATCTTAAAGTCGCTCACACTTGGGCATTTGATTTATCTCCATAGAAAGGATAATGGCTGCAGTCAGGCTTCTGCTGGGATGTGCATTCCAGGTCACTGGGCTGTGGATAGCTTCATCCCATGGCTCAGAGCTCAGCCGTCCTTCTGACATTAAATCCTATTAATTATAGATGAGTCACCAATCAATCTGTTGTTCTGGAATTTTGCAGTATCTGGCTCTGCTTTCATCAAAGAGTAAGATTTCTTTAGTTTTAGCATCAGATCTTTCTTTTGGAACAAAGATTTATGCTCATTATGTTTCTCTCTGAGAGGGAGAAAAACTATGTAAGCCTGATGAATCCTGATGTCCATACACTGAAAACGTATAAAGCAGTACAACCTATTTAGTATAAAGATGTGGTTTTCAATTCTGGGTGCATCAGAATTGCCTGGAGACCTATTTGAAAATACAGTTTTAGTAGATCCAGGGCAGGGGTCAGGCAACTCCAGTTTCAATAACGCTCTCCAGGGAATTCTGATGTGCAAGGTTAAACATCATTGGTGTAAAGTGCTAATTCTCAAATTTTTCTGTGCATCAGAAGCATCTGGAGGGATTTTAAAAACATTGGTACCTGAGCCCCCCTCCAAATGTTCTGACTCCACAGGTCTGGGGGAGGAGCCCGAGAATTTGCATTTCTAACAAGCTCAGGTGATGCTGATGTTGCTTGTTCATGGATTATGCTTTACATAACACTGCTATAGGTGCATATTAGAATTTCCTGCAGAGATTTTAAAGTCCCCATGCTCAGAACGAGTACCAGAATTTCGGAGGGCAGGACCAAAGCATCAGTACTTTTTTTAAACTGGCAATATCAGTGTGCAGTTAAGGCTGAGAACCACCAGTGGAGAGCAATATGAGGTCAATCTTCCCCTTCACTTGTAGAGAAAGCCACCAGTGGCAACAAGGAATGGTGAAAGGCATCAGCTTTGTGATAGACAAACATAGGTTCAAACCTGACTCTGCCATACAATAATGGGGGAGGATGCTCGGTACACATTACATAACCCATCTAAGCCTCAACATCCTCACCTATGAAATAGGTATTACAGCAGTAGTACTTTCCTCAAAGAAATGAAATCATGAATTAAAATTTTTGGCATGCAAGCTGATACACAGTAAGTGCTCAATAAATGCACATGGATATTACTGTGTCATTTATTATTACCAGATAAGGAATTTTACTGAGACTATTTCCTTACCACTCAGAATGCTTCTCCCAACTACTTGCTTATGATGTTCTTTATTTCAGGGAGTCCACGTTGTGGGTGTTTTGGGGCTTAGGGATTGTTCTTCAGCATTATTTTACATATAGACAGCACATTTAATGTTAAGTATGACTATCCTCTCTGTGACTATGTTTCTCAGATAATTTCCTGATTGCAAGTTTTAAGGAGAAAAATGTTGTAGACTGAAAATCTTGGAGTTATAGCACATCTGAAAGGCTGAAGGAGAACAACTGCTTTCATAAGAAAAGGGGGGGCCCAACCATTCACCCTTTCTTGCATCTACACTTTGCAATGTGATTGTGCAGTTCTTTCCATCAAGAGGACAGATCTCTTTTTCCACCCCTTGAATCCTGGCTGCCTGGTGACTTGCTTTGGCGGATGGAATGTGGTGGAAATGATTGGGAGTGAGTTCCAAGCCCGGGCTTCAAGAGCTCTTGCACATTTCTGTTCTCTGTTCTGCTCTTCTGTCTTCATCATGTAATCATGCCAGGCTAGCCTGCCAGAGTATGAGGCATGGGGACCAGAGTCATGGCAGTGCAATCATCCCAACTGAGGCCACGAACACATGAAAGATCCCAGCCAAGATCAACAAAGCCTTCTGGCCAAGCCACAGCTCACAACGGACAGTGGATAGTCAGCTCAGATTAGCAGAACCACCTAGCCAACCCATAGAATTAGGAGAAATAAAAAATGGTGGTTGCTTTAAGACATTATGTTGTGGGGCAGTTTATTACATGACAGCAGTGAACTGACATAGAAGATTGAATGAAAATAAATTTTTAAAAATGACTGAAGATAATGGGAACTGGGAGAAATGGAAGCCACACTTCATTACTTCAAAAAAATTGTTTAGGGTTGGTTTTCTGGGCATATTACATATAAATGAATCAGCATTTATTTACTCTCACAAAAATAAATTATATCTCATGGAGAATTTGGAATTCAATTTTTCTGGTCTTTTCTGGTCATTAATTTGAAAAATAGAATAGTTGTGGGGTAAGTGTGTGTGTGATTGTGTGTGTTTTAAATTTAACCAACAGTCTGTAGACAAACCCAGGAAGTCTCCAGGAGGGAAGACCTCCTGGTAGATTCCATAACAGACAAGAGCCAGATGACATTTCTAGTGTGTAGGTCACAGACAAGGCTAAAGTAATAATAGAGAGTGTTGGCTTCCCATTTTAGGCTTGATAAGGTTTAGCACAAGCTACAAGTTACAGGCCTATCTATGAAGTCATCCCAAGTAGTGGGTATTGAGGAAATAGGGCAGCAAGGAAACTACTAATTTTGCTTTTTAAAAAAGAAACTGCCTCCCAGTAACGTAGACACATAGCATTTATCTTCATAGAGCCATTGGCAAGCCCACAAAGAAAGGTGCTCTGAGGTCATGAGCTAGTGGCACTGTGTACTTATCAGTGCTAAAATTTCAGATGATCTGATCCACCCCCACTAGAAGATAATTAGAACCATCAACATCCCTCTGCAACAGAGTACTTTTGTAAAATGGGCCTTAACTGTTCAACTCTGTGAGACTCAAGTGCCCAAGAATGTACAGTCTAATTATTTCACCCAAAATTAAGTTGGTGCTTAATTTATTTAAAGCATCCAACTAAATTTGGCAAACAAGCTCATTGATGAAAATTTGACACAGGAAATATTCCATTCTGAGATGTCATTTGTGTATGGGACTTGATTTAGAAATTTGTGATTCATAATGTAGAAGACAGAGACAAGTAAGAAATAAAATTTCTCTCTTAAATTAGTTTGATCACAATGCCTGTGACAAGAACACCTCAACTCTAGGAGTCAGTGATTACTGGACAGGTGATTTCTAGGTTGTAATGGATATTTGCTGAGCATCCTCTGTATGTAATGGGACTCTATGGAAGTCAAAGTGGTTGAGAAACATCCCCTGTCTTTAGAAAAAGGTAATATTAGAAGGGTCAACATTAGAAGAAAAATCAGACAAGGTAATAAACAGTTGAACTACACTGTAGAAAATACTGTTAGCTGTGAAGGGCAGAGGGCTGGACTGCAAAAGGCACAGAATTAAGAAAATGGTCACTGGGAAGTTAAAACTGCTTTTGAAGGAAGAGTATGAATTTGTCTACCAAAAAAGTTGGGGGAGACCACTTGTGGTGAGAGAAACAGCTTGTGCAGTGTTATGATGCCAAAATGGACCTTCATGTATCTGGGAGACAGCAATCGCTTTGGTACGGGTGGAGGTCAAGCTTACTGGGGAGGGTAGGAGGAAAGAGCTGGAGACTCAGGTGTGGGTTAGATGGTGCATGATCTGCGGTGCAATGATAAGGATTTTATCCTGAAAGAGATGGGAAGTAAGCCTAGGGACAGAGAGGCCATTTAATGGAATATGGCAGTAGTGTGTATCACAGACGATGAGAGCCTGAGATGAGCTATTGTGCTGCTGGTTGTCAGGAAGCAGACCCTGAGTGGAAGATTTATGTGCAAGTGATTTATGAAGGCAGTGCCTTCAACAGAACATGTAAAGGAGTTTAGGAAACAAAACAGAGAAGGAGAAAAAGTCAAGCAAGGGTGTGTGTTCAGGAACAGTCTTCACCTCAGCCTGATCCCAGGATGCGATCTGTAGCATGAATTATACCTCACTCTTTACTCCACACCAGTGAGCCATTGGCTAGAATCCATCCTGGGAGAGACAAAACTCTTAGGCACTTCTGGATCTCTCTATTCTGTTCCCATGCCAAAGGGCAACCTTCTGAAGGTCAAAGGTATAAGCTTTTAGTGTCAAGAGCACAGAAATGGGCAATGGTGGCACCAAGTTGGTAAAAAGACCCTAGGGGATTTGAGCAGGGTACCAATAGTATCTACCTCACAGTGTTACAGTTACACAGTGGTAGTGGGAAAAGGGGACATAAAACAAGTTTCCAAACTGTGTTTCTAAGAACATTTAATTCTGTGAAATTTCTGAGTATTAGCAATAGGAATGGTGGTTGCAAGTTTGAAAGTACTGGGTTAAACAAAATTAAAGATCTTGTTTACCGCAGTAATTCTCAGATCCTTTGATGCCTCAAGAAGCAAATAAAATATAAAACATTTTCAAGTTTATTTGGCCAGAGAACACATTTGGAAATGCTTGATTTGGAAGATACTAGGAGTTTTCATTGATTGAACTACAGGTATTACTATAAATGATGAAGGTGAGGACAGTGTCTGGAGTTATTCCTGTGTTTCTGACTTGGATAGTGGGATAGTAGGACAGGCTGGGGGTTGGGTGGTGAGATGACTAGTTAAATTTCGGGCTTTTTGGGTTTAAAATATTACCTCTTATATTACCCTGGATGGACCTGGAGCCTATTCTACTAAGTGAAGTATCACAAGAATGGAAAATCAAGCCCCACGTGTACTCACCACCAAATTGGTATTAATTGATCAACACTTATGTGAACATCTGGTAGTAACATTCATCAGTAACATTCATCTCTCCACCTGTTGGGCAGGTGGAAAGAGGCAAGAGGGGATGAGTAGATGCACACCTAATGTGAATGCGGTGCATATCGTCTGGGGCATGGACATGCTTGAAGCTCTGACTTGGGCAGGGCAGAGACCATGTATGTAACCCCAGTAATATTCTGAAATAAAAAACAAAACAAAGCAAACAAACAAACAAATATCTATAGGAAGGAAAGAAGTATGTGCTGGGGATTTGCCTTTGGGAGGTATAAAGTAAGTTAAATTTGTAGATGAAATCACTCAGGATGAGGGTATAGGCTGCAGGAGAAAAGGTTTGAGATGGACACTCGGAAGACACCAGGGTTTAATTCAAGGGGATGAAAGCAGCTCACACAGGAAATTGATAGGGAATATTTAGAACATTAGAGGAGAACCAAGGATGAAGAGATCTAGTAACCTAAGAGCTAGAAAATTTATTTTTGGTTTGTAAATTCGATGATTGATAATCAGTATGAAAGAGCATTAGTGGAATATTGTGTACATGTGTCTTATTGTAGAGGGTGGAGGATCTAAGAGGTGGTGAGCAAATGGATTAATTCCTCTGCCAATAAATGACGGAAAGGAAAGTGGGAATGGGTGGGTAAAGGAATGAAAGAGAGTTTCTTTTGGTGGAGAAAGTTGAGTGTGTGCAGATGCTGAGAAAAAAGAGATTTTTTAGAGAACAGATTGCTGAAAATTTTTAGAAGTGAAAATGAATGATTAATGGAACAAGCCTTTTGAAGTGTGCAAATTAAAGAATTAACTTTGGAAAGCAGATACAAATATATGGTGATAATGGATTGGGATGACTGTTACGGTATGAAAGCTGTAAAATAGTTATAACTAATTTCTTGGTTTCATTTGTAGGACTTGAGGAATTATCCTCTGAGAGTTTTGTGAGTGTGGTGGGTCTTTATTCATTCCTCAGATATTTATTGATTGCCTAAAATGTGCCAGGCACTGTGCTAGGGATTGGGGCTGGGAAGATTGGACAGCAACTGATGTAGATATAATTGTTTCTTGTCCTCAAGTAGCAGAAATTTTTGAAAGAGAAGCAGACTGTATTGAGAGGCTTGTGAAGGTTTGGAGTAGAAGAACATTGAACAAGCACATGTAATAGGATTATTGGATATCATGAGCACCCTGATGAGTGGCATGAATGCTTATCACTGAGTAACTTTCTCCAGTGGTGTGCCATAGCACCTTGGCTGAAGTAAGAGAATGCTGGTTTGAATGGATCTAGGTTTTGGATTTTGCAGCATGGGTCGATGGAATGAGAAATAGGATATGGAAGATGGCTCAAGTGATGCAAAATAAATGGGGTCCCAGGAGAACAGGCAGAAAACAGGGAAGTATCAAAGGCCAGCAGAATGACAGGGACAAAGGACTGATGTTGAAAGAGCTAGGGAGAAGAATAAGCTTTAATTTTGTAGTCAGGGAATAGGACTGTAGAGGCAGATCAACTTCAGTTCTTGGTACCGTCGTGGAAATGTGTGGATGAAGCTTAGTGGAGGTGGTGTTCATTGGAGTTAAGGTGTTTACAGACTGAAAAGTTCAACCATCTGTGTCAACTATGATACCGGCAAGAGTTGAAGCCAGGGTTAAAATCACAAATCAGTTGCCAAGACTTTCAAGAATGAATGAGTGAGTGAATGACTCTGTACCATTGGACTCTAGGAACATTAAATTTAAAGCTAAACCAGACGTGCACATCCAGGACCCAATAGTCAGTGTGAAATAATTTCCTGATTTGCCAAGCAGTAGGCAAGGACTAATTTTCCATAAAGTAAAACCAGCTTCACGCACATTCAAAAAAGCACCTTCTTTCTTCCTGTGTCGTCTGGGTTTAAAAATACTGTCAGAAGGTTTGAAATCCCTTCTCCAGAATCTGAAAGTGATAGGCAAGTGTTTGCTGAGGTGTATGAGATACCCACCTCAAGCTGTAGAGGTCTGATAGCATTTAGATTCTACTCCAGTCCCTCGTAGACAACCAGTGTTGCTGTACACACAAGGGAGGCTCACCAAATGAAATGGCTTGACCAATGTGTCAAAACAAGGCAAGGAAATTTCCTCCATCTAAGACAGATGTCTGGTTTACTCTTCACCATCATAATCTAAGGGACGTCGTTACCCCAGAAAATACCAGATGCTTGGCATACTGTTTGACAATGCCCAATGGTTCAGACATATAAATTAACACAGCATGGGGCAGGGTATCCCAAATATTAATATATACCACATGGAATGACATGAACAGTGACCTCTCTATTGTTGCTTCCTGATATTGATATTTGGTTATAACTCTCAGAAACATCTTTAAGGTGCTCTCTGCCATCCTTTCCCATCCAGTCTGCAAGCCATTTTGACAAATGCCTATCACAGCAAGCACATTCTTTGATTAGTACAACTAAATTTTATGACAACACAATCTAGGATGTGTGGACCTTGGGTCCTGTGATTTTTTTAATATTATCTTTGATATTTACATTAATCCTGAAAGGTGGGCATCACTATGTCAGTTTTTCAAATGAATAAATAGAGGCTTAGAGGTAAAATTTCTTGCCCAACAGAAATACCACCAGTAGTTTTGGGGCTGTGATCAGAGCCCAGCTCAGGCCAGTGGCAAAGCTGGTGCTCTTTATAAAATGCCTGCTGGTGTCAGAAATTCAAAACTGCAACCTTTTAGATCTCATTTGAATGTCTTGAAAAGAGGTTGTTTATTGCTTGGATTCTGGGTACACCAATTTTTGGCTTCTAGTTGATTCCACATCAGCATAACCATCTTCTCATCATCTTAGACTGGATGCTACAGTCAAGAGGGGTGCAGGAGGTTAAATAATCTCTTCCTGGTCCCTTCCAGATTCAAGATTCATGAGGGATCCTGGACAGTCACTCTCTAGTAGCAATGCCATACCCCAGCCCCCGACTTTCCCAACAAAGTAGTTGCTCTTATAGGTCTATAAGCTCTAAGGAACAGAAGCAGAAGCAATGCACAAATAAGCAAAAAACTCCAATTTCATCCACTGTTTCATCCTATATAACCAATGGACTCTCAATAGCAAATTTATGGCGTACAATGTACTACCATGATACAGGTTGGAAATAGTTAATGATTTGTTAACATGATAGGAGTAAATATTTTTTTCCTATCATGTTAATGTGGGAGTCAAACACTGTAAGAATTCAACATATGTAAGGAGATTCAAGTAGGTGGCCACCATGAATGTTTCTTCAGCCACCAGCCATACAATAAAAAGGTGGTAAGAAAAGTTTGCATTTGCCTTATTGCCTTTGGAGTTACAGCAAATTGTAAATAGATTTAGAAAGCCAATGGAGTTGTTTTTAAGGTTTTCAGTGATGCCCTTTCATGGGGGAACACATAAAATAGAATGTCCCTATGATATACATGGCTCTACTCCCAGGGCCACTAGCTTAGCAAAACTTTCTCTGCTTCTCTTGGAAACTGAGATTGATTTCTCTGCTTGGGGTGCAGTGCAAGGAAATTATTTTTAAATTGGGAGAAACTTTCAATTCAAAAGTCAATGTCTAAATAAATAAATATATAGATGGGAGCTCTTTGATATGCAGTTTGATATGAGAAGGAATAGGACAGAGTTTGGCAAGAGATCTCTTTGGTATGAGAGGAATGACTTTGAAGAGTTGATTTCTTTAGGGAAAAAATCCCACTGAAAAATAGATAGTTTCATTTCCTGAAGATCAAATATAAAGAGAATCACCGCAATTTCATAAGCTTGTCTTAGCTTGAATTTTTTTTTCTTGCCACATGCAGATAGAGATAGACTATTTTGAAAGAGTGACCTATGTCCTAGAGATCTAGAGTCCTCCACTCCAAAACTTTATTTTTTTCTCTACCTAGAATGAACGTATTTTTCTCAAAACCTGATATGTTTTTCATTTTATGCCCCAGCTGACACCACTTGGAGCCAGTCTTCAAGTCTCCTGGCTCAAGACTCAGACCTTGCTGAGCAGAAATGAGCTGTCCTCAGAGTGTACTTTGTCTGAATTCTTGACCCACAGAATCCATGCAAGTGTTGGAATTTTGTTTTACACCACTATGTTTTAGGGATAATTTGTTATATAACCTTTAAGGAATTTGGAGATACAGGGAGAGTATACGTTGGTAGAGAAGTTGGAAACACATGTCCAAGAAAAGGAGGAGTGATGTAGAATAATTTTAGTAATAGAAGTAGTAGTATCAGTAGTAGTTTCAGTAGTAGTAGCACTGATAGTAATAGTCGTAGAAGTAGTAAAATTAGCGTAAGTAGTTAGCACATCTAATCTAAGTGTCTTAGATATATTCCTTCACCTAATATTTTAAAAATATAAAACTGAGGATACTGCTTTTGTTACTCCCATTTTACAGAGGAGAAATCTGGAGTAGAAAGAGATGAAATAACCTGTACAAGTTGCCAGCAAGTGGCAGAGAAGACAGGATAGGTCTCCAGGCAGTCTCTGGCTTTAGGGTCTGTATACTCCACCACTTGAGGGCCTGGGGAAAGGTTTGGAGGTTGTAGAAATCTCAAAGCTACTACTACTGGTAACTAGCATTTATTTAGCACTTAACTCAGACTCTCTGCCTGACACCATACTAAGGGCTTTAAATGAATTGTCTTAATAGCCAATGCAGGTTAGATGGCTGGACAAATGTATAAATGAGCCCAGTGGCCTGAAATGGACTCTTTTTCTAGGAGCAAAAGAGGTTCAAAAAATTACTTTTCCTTAGTCATGAATTTTGGAATCTATTTAAAATACCACAGAATAGAAGTACCTAACAAGGTCGTCACAAGCCCAGTAAGCGCAGAAGTAGTCAGGAGCATAACAGAAATAGCAGCGTAGATTTCAAATTAAACCCAAGTGCTCCAAATCACAGACAATCTATGTGGCACAGAAGCAATTGCTCATGAACGTCCTTTTATTTTAAGCCGACATTCTGAATAACTTTGAATAGCACCGGAATAGAATCCAATAAAGACCCAGCCTGCAGGCCTACTTTAAAAATTATTATTAATATCCAATGGTGCAACATTCATTGTGAATCACTCATCATAATTTTTAGAGCCAGAATAAATTAAGTTCTTTTCTCGTTCAGTAGAGCAACCCTCAAAAATTAAAACAGATGCAAATGCATGGCTTGCCCACGCACATTCTGATTCTGCTATCAGATATTCATCTGACAAATCAAAGCCTTCTCAGGAATTAGCATTTACTGCATGATGAAATCTGAAGTCTGGAAAGATGGAATGAGAATTTTTCTCTTTACAATATATGAAATTCTTTTCGGTTTTTTGTTTTCAAATTTCACTTAATTGTGATGTTTGATCTGTGCAGTGCCATTTGGATTTCGATTAAATTGTGAACTCCTAGAAAAAAGTGTTGTCCTATTTAATATATTCTTTCCAGCCCTCAAGCAGGGACCTTATGTGGGAAAGGACTTGATACTGAGACAACAGTGGCTACAGTGGCCTCTGCTCCATGGCCATATTCTCCTTCATCCTTGTAATATTATGGAGATTGTTTCCTGTCCAGCTATGTGCCCAAACCTATGAAATAGAGCTTGATTGATTGGATCCAGTGCTTCTATGGCTAGAAGAGAACACCCAGGATAGCTTTCTACCTCTAGATAAAAAGACAGTCGCTATTTGCTGCCTCACTTCCTTCCTACTTGGCGTACGGTGGCAAGGATGTGCAGAGGCAGCCCTCTTACAACCATGAGGAGATAGGCTAGGACGTGAAGGGTGTGGGCTGGAGGAATGTTGGAAGTTAGAAAGAGCCTGGGTCTTGGATTGCACCACTGAGTGGCTGAAACTTCCCCTAGACCACTCACTTCCAGGCATCTCTTTTTTCACCTCCTGACTTCTCATTTTAAGCCACTTTTGGTCAAATGTAATGTTATTTGTGTCCAACCACATCCTACAGGGTACAATGATGCTCTGAGTATAGAAAGAAAGATTACCAGTGAAGCCAATATTCATGAAATGTGAATAGGAGTTATGCCTCAAAGCTGTACAGCCCCTCTAGATTTTCATGAAATATTAGGGACCTAAAACCTACACCAAATCTTCTTATAACACCATCTTCACTCCTGGGGCAATCGCCTATATTATCACTTAACCAGGAAAACTTCAGCCTGCAGATCTTCACCCAGATAGAGTTAATGGATCCTGTCACTCTTAGCATGTGTTGTGGGGATTACTATACTGCTGGAAAATGGAAAATGAGGCAGGCAAATCTCAAAATCATCATGGAGACACGAGGAGAGGAAGGAGCGTAATGCAATAGTTAAGACAGTAGAAAACTGACGAAGGTTTTAATTTCAGTAAGCTTTTGAGATTAGGTAAATTTCTTTACCTCTTTATGCCTCAATTTTCTCCTCTATAAAAGCAGAAGTAATAGTAATACTTCTAGTATTTGACTATTTTGAAGATTAAATGAAGTAGTATTTTTAATACAACACCTAGTACACAATATGCATTAGCTATGGTGACTATGGCTTTAGGAAATTAAAATGAACTTCCTGACTCAGAGGTGATTTTGCAAGAATTAGTCTTTTATTCTCTTATTTCCAGATACACAGGGACTCCTCCTCTCCTGTTTTCTTTAAGGCCCTGAGATTTGCCTTTGGAACTTTTCCCTGCCCCATCTTGGTCAGTGATGAATAGTCGGCTTGACTTGATTTCATCTTTGTAAAAAGAAAAAAAAAATGGGGATTACTGAGGGTTTCACAATATTTCTTTTCCTAGTCCTTGCCCTAGTCCCCAACTCTTCCTTGATATAGACCTCACAGACACCAGTCGCAAATTTCTCCATCGAGCTTACCTGAGAACAAAAGAAAATGGTAAAACAAATCAGTTCCACATTAGCATTGATTTGTTTTAGGCTCACTGCCTGGTTCTTCACAACCCCCCTAATTTTGTTTGTGTGAGAATTTGTAAACAGGAAGCTAATAGATCTAATCTGGCCTGTAGATAGTGTGTGTGTGTGTGTGTGTGTGTGTGTGTGTTTCAGAACTGCATTTCGTTTATGACTTTTTGTTGTGTCATTTGAATGCTTTTATGAAACATGCACTCTAATTTAGTTCTGTGCAGAGGGTGGTCCAGGATCCTGAAACTTGTAGCAAGGCACATTTCTGGCCAGCCCCAGACCTGAGCATGGGCCCATGATCTGTGCTCTGACAGACCTCCAGGGTGATTCTGACGCCTGCATCAGACTGAGAACCAGTGCTCTCTTTCACCCCATTACTTCACATTCTATTCTCGGAACTTCAGTATTTTTCTTTCCTTTGTGTTGCCTGTAGGCAATTGACTTTATGGTCCCTGGCTTAGACTCTAAACCCTTGACTAATTTTCATTCTTACATTTTCTTTGTACCATTCATAAACTTGCCACGTACCTACTATATTCATCGCCCTTAGCACGGAGCCAGGCACAGGAAGAGAATCCAATCCAGTTAGGAATCAAAGTAGATCAAGTCCTATACTCCCAGAAAGGAGGAGAGGTTTTGGGAGGAGAGAGTGCTAGAAGTTAGCAGAGAAAGGCCCATTAAGTAAAATTAATCAGAGCTATAAATGTGAAAAGAAAGGGCGTGTGAAATTCGAGGGTGGGCAGAAATTTCTGCAACCTGACTAGGCAGATAATTTTATCTAAAAGTGGGTGAATGGTCGGGTTCATTATCCTCTGAGTCTTGAACACATACTTCTTTCAAGAATTTGAGTCTTTGGCCGGGCGCGGTGGCTCACGCCTGTAATCCTAGCACTCTGGGAGGCCGAGGCGGGCAGATGACTCAAGGTCAGGAGTTCGAAACCAGCCTGAGCAAGAGCGAGACCGCATCTCTACTATAAATAGAAAGAAAGAAATTAATTGGCCAACTAAAGATATATATGGAAAAAATGAGCCAGGCATGGTGGCGCATGCCTGTAGTCCCAGCTATCTGGGAGGCTGAGGCAGAAGGATTCCTTGAGTCCAGGAGTTTGAGGTTGCTGTGAGCTAAGCTGATGCCACGGCACTCACTCTAGCCCGGGCAACAGAATGAGACTATGTCTCAAAAAAAAAAAAAAACAAAGAAATAAAAAAAAAAAAAAAAGAATTTGAGTCTTGCCTCAGCATCCCCACCTCCCCACTGCACACACACAGGTGGAAGATGTAGGTTGTTCTCTCCCCTCCCATTCTAATGTTCTCTGAAACGCTGCTTTCCAGGCAGCCTCCAATTTTCAAAACAGCCTTCAACAGGCCAAAAGGAGCTACCATTGTGCTTTAAAGACTTCTCTAATTTAATTATTAAATGGCTGTTTAAAAAAATAAGTCTGAAGTGGCTAAACACGTACAGGGAAGATCAAGTGTTTGCCACACAAGCGATCAAACAAATTGATGAACGGGAAGAAAATGACTATGGAACTATAACTGTTGTATTATTAACTAGCAATCATCATATTTTCCCCTAATTAATGCCTAGAATGGGATCTGAGTCAGTTGAAATCTAATTACTGGCATATCACTTTGTTGATGAGAAGCCCTCCAACAGTCACTGCTCAGGCAGCATTTTCATGAACTATGCCAAAACCGCCCTGTAGGGACGTCAGTCACCGCTTTGCCATTGGAAGGATGTGCTGTAGCTAGAGCTTTCTGTGGAAATGCACACCTCTCTCCTTGTCACTCTGCTGAGTGGGTGTTCTGTCACTCACAGTCCTCACTCATTTAAGATGAAGACCTGTCTCTTGTAAAGATTTTTCTAGGAGATATGCCTACTCATGGTACAGTGAGGTTCTTTGGGCTGGTTCTCATAACATGACTAACAGTCATTGTGGAGGACATGACTTCTGTAGCTGGTGTCCATCATTTCATTAAACAAACAAACAAGAATAAGCAAAAAAATCACTGTTCATTGAACAAAGGCATTCCTAATTTCCCCTGTACCCTGGGAATAGATCATGTACACATTACTACCTTTGTGGTCTAGGACAGGAATCGGCTGACCCCTGGTATAGAGGAAGGAGTACTGGCTTTGTCTGAGTTTTTCCTCCCATTGTACACAACATGGGTGAGTGCAAATGACCTCCCCTTGGAAATACTGCATCAGAAAGCATATTCACAACTCCCTTATTAATTAGGGGTTTCGGTGTCTGTTTCTCTACTCGGTTCTCCCTGACATGCTCTCAAATTAGCTACTGTCATCTTCTCCATGCACCTCAGCACCTAGGCTAACCCACAGGGGAGTTCCTTACTCTCTTTCAGTGAGAAAATTGAAGCTGGTGGGGAAGCAGATACCTTACCTTCCTGCATCTGCTCTAATGATTCCCCCAATTACACCTTCCTCTTTTTCGTCTCTTGCATAGAGTCATTCACCCAGTCCTGGAAATCTATCTTCAGTATCCCTGGAATTTACCTACTACTGCCAAGCCCCTTCATTGAGGCCATAGATAAGAAAAGAGGGAGGTACCAGGTGTGGGCAGAGGTTGGGGGATGTTGAGGGGATGAAAGATGTCCCAATGCATCTGGTACTCAGAACTGCTCAGGATCTGAGCTGTGTCTAGTTTCCATCTGGATCATCTGCCAGCTCCCTCATCCTGTGCACACAGTGGCCCACCTTGGCCACCTGCTGGTTTTGCTCTTCTGTGCTGGGCTTGCCATGGCTCGTTTCCCTTAGCCCTGTGTGCTTTCTGCCTGGAGTCCTTGTCTTTGCTTGTTAGATTTCACTCTTCCTTCATGACTTAGCTTAGATGTTATCACCTCTGAGAAGTCCTCTCCGACCCCCACAGGCTGTCTTAGGCACTCTAATGTGTGTCACTGCCCCTTGGGGTCACCTATTCCAATATGCTTTTGAGAATGTCAACACTCTCTGTGACTGTTTCCCCTCATGCTGTTGTTATTGTAAGTTCCTTCACGGATACCAGGGTCCATTAAGAGCAAAGTCTTATCTTTTACTTCCCTGGGATCGCTACCAGTATGCACAGAGCCTGCTATGAGATAGGGACTCAATACACAATTCATAGGGAAGTAAGTAGATGTGTAGTCAAAATCCCCAACCCAGCAATGTAAACTTGAGAAATTCAGTCAATCATTCTGATTTTTTTTTTTTAATTTCTGAAAGATTTCTAAGCAGCACCATTTGTTTTCCACTTCCCTCTCTAATGACCCTAAAAAAGGTTGTTTAGCCTGAAATCATGCATAGAAAACTCCAGTTCAAAAAGAAGGTGGTCTGCTTGATAAGGTAATTGGGGAGGGTTTCTGAGAAGGTCGTGGGATCAAATTCTTTTGAAGAAATCCTCATCTGTCTTGGGTTAGATTAGCAGAAATCTGCATAAAGATTGGAGGAGAGATTAGCTCTTTGTAGTCCCAAAGACCGTTTTTATACTCTGACTTGAAAGTGATCTTAAAGTTTATTCTAGTTTAACCTAGCACATTTTAAAGATAGAGAAACACAAGTCTCTTGATCTGTAATCTTTTTGTGAATGCTTTTGTAGAATCTTATACAAAGTGTACTATTTATCAGCAGTAAACCAAAAAGGCATGCTCCTTAGCAGTGGGGAAAATGAGGAGACTCTGTCAAAAATGCTGCCT
This sequence comes from Lepilemur ruficaudatus, assembly GCA_963574885.1. Classification (NCBI taxonomy): domain Eukaryota; kingdom Metazoa; phylum Chordata; class Mammalia; order Primates; family Lepilemuridae; genus Lepilemur; species Lepilemur ruficaudatus. The sequence continues at coordinate 110,798 of CAUYRT010032319.1, read as the reverse complement.
ACAAAGGTTGTAATTTTTAACGTTTATTTCGAAGGAATGACCATAACAAAAGAATAGGGGCAATGAGAAATGCTGCAGAATATTTACTCACTTAAAAAAAAATTACTGTGCCTATCTGGAAAACAACATAGATATTTTATCAAAGAAAATGTATTCATTTAGCAAAATGTGGGCTTCTATAGAGAAGTATAGATTTTCTTACCAACAGACCTTAAAAAAGAAGTGGCTCCCAGGAGCAGAGTGTAGAACACGCTAATGTCAAGTCATGGGTGTATGCATTCCTGTCATTTTCCTACAAGGGTTTTTTGAATGTAATCATAGTTATTAGTTGCAATCTTGCACAGGCAATCTGAGCAATGATAGTGGCTCATTGCAAGCCTCTTTACAGACTGTGCATCCAGTAAAGCTCCTTCATAAGGTAGTTAGCATTTATATTCCGTATAACCTCAAATATTACTTCTCTGCTTTTTGTACTGATGGATACTGGACGTTATACACTGGAGGAAATGTTTAGTGAACTTGATTCTTATTGTGTGTAATTCTCTAATTCTGAAACACTGAGGCACTGAGTTTTCTCATGCAGAAACATTTGCAGGTGATCCTTTTTTATTTATTTTTTCCTGTTATGCCAACATAGAGCACAGAGAATCACCTTAAATTGCTGGTGAGAAAGCGAGGCATTGGCCCAATTTTTAGCAGATTTTATACTTCTCAAGACTTGAACATTCTGGTTAGCATGACTGGGAGGTGGATCCTAAAATAGCCAGTGCCCCTCTGAGTTGTAAGCCTTTACAATAAAACCCCAAAGTATGGATAGCTTGCTCTAGAAAGGCAGTTCAATGCAGTTTCAAAACATAAAATAAAGTCAACTAGGAGATTGAAATATTGATTTTCCATAAGGTGGATACCTTATGGAAAATAGATAAGAATGATTAACAACTAACATGTCACAATTAGGGTTTTTAAAGGACTTGAACATAATTTACTTTTTTAACTAAGGTGAATGTCAGGTCTATGTTTTCATTTACCCCATTAATTTATTTAGCAAACAAAAAGAATCACCACACAGAAAGAAGAGCTTTATTTGTTTTTTTCTTCCTGAGTTATCCCTAAACTCAAATCAGTGGGTGTCAATGGGATGAAAGGTCTGGGGCATCTCTGAGGAGTGTTCTCTAATCCAAGCGTTTGCAAATCTGAAACATTTTCCAGTGAGTTAGCCCCAGGTAGCTCATTCTTACTGGTAGAGTCCAGTTTAACCCAGGAGTTTAGGCAGTTTATTCATTGTCCCAATTCTCTTCTGGAATTTCCAGTTGCTGTAGGTTCACAATCTGGACAGAGCTCATTTTTTGACCAAGGACAGACAGAGGTAACTGGAATACCACTAACAGCAGCATCTACCAATATGCTGAAATGGCAACCTTCCCTGCTGGGCGTCAACAAGAGAATCTTTTCCCCGTGCTTTATCCATAGGCACCGCATTGCCCTACATTGTTTGATAACTGTGACACATTCTTGGTGACGAGCTCACTATTTCCACCTGAACAGTCCTACTGGCGCCTCCCCTGTCTCTCTGTTTCTCCATGCAAAGAAGGACTCCAAGACAGCTCTGCCACCATTACCTGGGCCCTGCCCTGTGTTGAGAGGAGTCACAGCTTTGTACCTGTGTCAGTCTTCTCTAGGCCTAGGGGGTCTTTCCCGCCTGGCCATTTCTGTCCTCTAGGGTACTGTTGTCTACATTGGGTCCTAAGAAATACACACTGTGGTTGGGGGGCAACATTAGATACAGGGCTCTGCCTGCATGTTCTCTGGACCTCAAACTTTCCTACTTCAGGTTCTGCCACCTGGAGCCTGTGTAATCAACTGAGAGCAGAAAGACAGGGCTTTGATGTTGATGGATCCCACATCATAGGAACAATGTGAAATTCAGTGCAAAACACCTAGTAAACTTTTATCTCTTATTCTTTAATCAGAGACTTGAAGACTTTAGGTAGGAGGAGGACACTGACACCAATAGCAAGGGAAATCATGACTATGGAAAGTTTTGAGATCTTGAATGATGGGCACTAACCCTGTGTCAGAAGTGGGTTGAAAACATAGGTCATAGTCAATGAGATAATTTTTATATCAGGGTGTCCATAATAAGGACTAAAACACTAGAGGCATTTTCCTTACTGCCTCCTTAAATATTTTCCCATCTGATTGATAATTGAGTCTGGGGTTTCTGTTTGCCTGTTTATCTGTTCCCTCATCAAAAGCTTCAGGCTCTGTTGTTTCTGAGAATTGGAACCTGTATTTGTTAAGCCCATGGTTTAGATGATCCATAAGATATTTTCTTCTGACTTAAGTGTCTGGGTACCTATGAGATATTTTGACCCTAGCTTGTATCTAGCTTGGCCATAGAAAGTGAGCCACTCAGACCAAAGGGATATGTGCCTTCCAGGTCATCTGGTTAAGAATTACTTTCTTCTCTTGTTTTTCTATCTCCTCAGCAGAATCAAGGCTGCTTGGCTGTTTTGGTTAAATACATATAGTTCCAAAGCAAGGTCATTTGCTATGAAGCAGATGAATATTGGAAATTTTCACTGCAAAGACTATTAAAGCTGAAATCCAATCAGTACATAATGGTAGAACTGTGTTTATGATGTTGGAAATAAAGAAAGATTTTGGCTCATGGGGCCGTGTTCTGATATACTTCATGTTCTGCCTCACGGGGGCAAGTGAGGTTCCTGTGGAAAGGTCCTAGCGTCCATGAGGTTGGCTGTAAAAATCACTATGCATATGAACAGCTTTGAGAGTTGGAAACTCTGATCATCTGCCAAACATCTCCACAGGCAGGAGAAAAGTAATCAATTTGTGAGAATGAAGTGTAAGATGTGGAATAAAGCTAGACTTCTCGATCTTGAGATGAGCAGATACAACTCCCCACCCCCTGGTGGTATTAGCATCTTAACATTTCTGATCTGCAAGAAAGCCCTCCAGCGAGAGTCAGGTGCCTAAAGTAGGGTGCTGTGGATGGATGTGTACTGGAATGGTGATAGCCAAAGAGATGAGGCTAAGACACTTACAGTATCTGCTACAATTCTCCTCCTATGATGGTGGGTGGTGTGACCTCCTGAGCTGTAAGGCCAAGTGTTGGGACCCACCAAGAGAAAACTTGTGAAGTCTTGAGCTGCTATAAGAAAGGGAAGCTGATCTCATCTCAGGATGGATATTGACCAAGGGTTGGAATCTGCAGAAAGTTTCTGATTGGAGTAGAGTATGTTGTCAGAATTCATGGAAGTTCTTGACACAGGTTGTCTAGAGTTTGGCATTGTGCATGAACATAGGGTCCAGTGTCCTTTTGTAGTCCAGTGATTTATGAAGGTAGGAGTCCCTCCAAAGTGGTCCATGCAGCAGGCTTGGAAGCATTGTGTAGGACTATAGTTTTCAGTAACCCTTGGAGAGTAAGAACAAGGACTTTAACAGTTCCAATGGCTCCATGTGTAGGATCATGGAGGTTAAGAGAAGTGTAGGAGTTGTGGGGATTCTGATCAAGTAGTGGGATCCCTACCATGAAAAAGAGTTGGGATCAGGGCAAACCTGAGCATCACCTTAGGAAAACCACAGATCCTTCCTGAAAGACCAGCTCTAGCTGATGAAGACAAAGCCACTAAGCCAGGAAGGATACACCTCCTCACCAACAATTACAGTGAGTGTGTTCAGTCAGCAGACAGACACTTGCTGTTTCCCTTTTCCACTGGAGGAATTAGAATCTGGAAGAGTTAAGGGAAGGAGAGATCTTTACACAGGTTATGAACATGAAATATTCAACCAGCTTAGATTAAGTTTTAAAAATTGAAAGTAATTAGATCAGTTGTGAAATTGAGCAAAAATTTCAATGGGATACGAAAAAAAAGATTTAAAGGGTTATGTTTCATAGCAGTTACTTAAAATAAGGGAAGTGCTTTTATGTTTTGTTGCTTTCTAGAATGTCAGCTTTATGAGGACAGTGATTCTATTTTATCCAGTTCTGTTTTATACATTTCTAAAATAGCATCTGTACATAGTAAATGTTTACAGGTTGTTCGTTGAATGAATGAATATATATCCCCAAGTGAGTTAATAATACAGTAACTGCTTGTAGGACTAGACGAATCAACCAAAATGTAAATATAAATATTAAAGATAAAAAATGTTGCTGTGAGGGGATGAAGAGAAGTTGGTTAATTGATATCAAAATGCAGTTAGATATAAGCAATAAATTATAATATTTGATAGAATAGTAGGGAAATTATAGGTAACAATACTTTATTATATATTTCATAATAGCTAGAAGAGAATTGTTCCCAATACAAAGAAAAGATGAGCGTTGGAGGTGATGGATATTCCAATTACCCTGATCTGACCATTACACACTGTATACAAGTGTCAAAATATGTATAACTATGATATATAAATACACAGTACAAAAAATAATATCAAATTTAAATGAATTAAAATCTCTTTTCAAAAAGTTGTTATGTATCAGTGCTTCTGGTATTTCCGTCTCTAAGCTTGTATTTTCTTCCTTGTCTACTCTTTAGCCAAACTGACCTTCCTTCTGCCCCTTGGATTGTCCCACCTTCCTTCTGCCCCAGTACTTTGGCCGTTTACTGGGTCCTCTACCTGGACACTTTTCCAAAGATCTTGGCAAAGCTTACCCCTTCTCAATTTTCTAGTTTTGCTCAAATTTTAAATATTTCTTTCAGTAGACTCTCTGGATATGTGGTAAATTGCATGGGTATGACCACAGCATTTCATGGAATCATATAACAAGGCAAATTCCAGTAGAAAATTAACATCTAAAGTGAAGATTTTCTCAACCAAATATGGGGATGTTTCAATCCATTGCTCTCTTCCAAAGGTGTCATCATCTCTTTCCCTAGTCAAACTTGTATTCTCATTTTACTGTCTTTTGACAGAAGTTAAATTAACTTTTGTCTCTATGAATCTCATTTCTCTAAATGTGTCTCTCAATAGTCATGAGATATGAGTATCTCCAATGCAACTAGCCACTATCTTATTTATACTGTAGCTGATAGCTCCTTCCTGCTCAGCTCCTGTGAAAGTATAAGGCTTACAGTATGGAATTATTCAATACATTACTTGTTTTTGTTTTTAGCTCCAACAGCTCTGCTCTCTATAATTATCAGTGATCAGTATTAAATAGCTATTAGTGCTTATCAACCTGGCTTTAACCTCAGGTAAGAGCAAAGGCATCATGCAACATAAACAAGCTCACAAAATGAAATGCTGATACCCTAAATTGAATTGTATCAGCAAGATTTCATCAAAAGCTCTGAAATGTCCAGTGCTGTGCTAACTAAGTAGATACTCTTCCTGCTCTTTAGAAATTTATATTTGAGTGAAGGAGAAAAAAATATGCAATTATAATTGATAAGAGACACTATTAGGGAAGTGAACTATGATGCTGAAGTACATAGCAGGGCATGCTATTCAAATCTCAGAGCCAGAAAATCTTTTCAGAAGAGGAAGTTTTTCTAAACTGGGACCACGAAAGAGAAGATAGCCAAACCAGAAGAGGTGGTGAGGAAGAGAGTGACTCAGGCGGAAGTTACAATCTATGTAAAATCTCTGGGTAGAAAAAGAGATATGAAAATCAGAAGGATTAAAAGACTAGTGATGTATCAGTAAGCTATTGCTATAAAATGCTGTGTAACAAGTCACCTCAAATTTCAGTGACTTTCTACCATAAGCATCTATTCTCACACTCATGGGTCAACTGACCTACAGGTTGGCTGACCTAAAATGAGCTCAGAGGATGTCTCAGCTTTAGGCTGTCATTCAGCTGCATTTTGTTTGCTTTTGGGAAACATGTATGTTCATATTTTCCTTGTTATGAAGAGACAGTTTCAAAGAATTCCTTGAAACTCAAACATTTAAGGACCCCTGCTGAAATCAACATTATAGGCCAGTTTATTATCATAGTGTTTTGAATCCATTGTCTACATGAGATCCCTTCCCCCTGTCTCCCCTAAGATTTCTTGTTTTGGCCTGAATTACCTGGGTATAGATTGAGAAACCTGTGCTTCATCTGCATTGTAGAGATATTCCTTCATTCTTCTATGAAAATGAGAGACAAATTCTCTCCAGATGTGAGCATGGTCAGGTGCATGGCTGAGCTGCTTATTACAAGATGTGGATGTAGATGAAACGTCCTAAGATGAGCTCTCTTATAAGGACCTTCCCGGACATTTGTTCAACATTTAATTCACTGTTCTTGAAGATGAACAAGCAGTTCTGAGGATGTAAGCTTAAAAGCTTGCAAGTTGATTAAATGCTGTGCTTAAATCTGGACCAATTAATAACAGAGCCCCATGAGGTTAATGCTAAGGGTGGCTGTTATTATGTTTTTCATCTTCATTTCAGAGTTCCTGCAAGTGGATTAATCAGCCCTTGTATATTCATTCTACCACCAGAGCAACAATTCATTTTGATTATTATGTTACAAATATCAGTGACATTCAATAGGTCTTGCAGAAAAATTTTCATGAGTTTGGGCAAATATCCACTGTAGCACATGAAGCAGATCAGATAATAATAGCAGTTGCAGATTCTGGAACCTCACAGTGTCCCTCAACAACATGCACTGAATTGGAATGTCAACCTGGTGATTCAGTTCACCCTCATTACCTAAATCATCCCATAGTAAAAGCAAATATAGCACATGTGTTTGAAATATTGGCATTCATATTACCTTCTATACAGTCCAAATAGCCTAAATAGTGAATTTCAAAGAGCCTTCAAATCAATTATTAATGCCATTAGTAAAACAGTAAACGAAATTTAACCTTAATTCTCCACAAGTGCCATGGGACTTGTAATAACCCTAAGGTTATTAAAAACAGGCATTAAACCTTTATTTTTCATTTTCCTATAAATATAGTCCAGTCTCAGTGGGCTTCAACTCACCATAATTGCTTGTGGGGTGGGCATGTTTTCAATCAGAGTCTCAGTTGGTGGTTTGGCCAGTCTCTTGGTTGACTGAAGGATCATTTCACTTTTTATCACACTGTCCCCTCTGCACTTCAAATGGAAGAATCCAGAGCAGGGGCCTTTGCTTTTGTGCCGTTGGGACATCCCTAGCTTCCCCACAGTGGCTTGATCATGGCCCTGCATGATCATGGCCCACACTCCTCCCCCATCTCTCCAGCCATTCTCGTGACATCAGCTTCTGGTAATTTCATGATAGAGGATAGTGAAGAGCCACTGTTCTCTCTTTTGTAATATCGTGTGTTGGATTCTCTAACTGGTGCCATTTCTCCACCTCCCCGGGCATGCTCTACTGTCTTTCTACTCATCAATATGTTTGGGAGTATAGGAACCAAACCAGGCTGCCGCCTCCTTGCCATGGATACCACAAGTCCTTTTTCCCTGGGTCCTGGAGCTATATGGGAAGTCCTTACTGCTACTTTTCCGTTTCCTCCCCAACATGTTTCTGAAAGAAACACAAATGTCCTCAGCCCTCTAGCAAGGGGAAGAAAAGTGGGACAGGCAGGTGCCTGGTCTTTGAAGAATTTGGCTGTTTTCCCTCCTGGCTTCAGCACCTGTCCCCAGGCACCCTGGTCTCTGCCCAGTTGGCCTGGAGGCAGCTTCACATTCACAAAGAAATAACAAGACTGTGCCATCAAGAGGAAAAAAAAAAAAAAAGAGAAGCCCAACAACATATTTATTTGTACTTGATTGAGAAACATCACAGATGAATGTGACCGTTATCATAATTATCCTCATTAATAATGATTGCCAAGCAGTACCGATATTGGGACACAAGGCACAAGATAATCAAAACATGCATCCTTTTAAACAGATTTTTTTTTTTTTTTGCAAGCTTGCTGCTACTCTGGGGATTGCATGGGCATATTCTTTCTTGGTCAATCTCCTTCCAATAACCAGAGGAAAAAAATAGTCACAGATTCATGGTTTCACAGCAACAGGATGGAAACTAAAAATCATAGTGCCACTCATTCCCCATGCAAAACCCTCATGGCTCACCTGTTCCATCACCCAACCAGAGCTGCTCAACAAGTAGTCATGACACGGGACTGCCATCTTCCTCAAGTCAAATCTCTAGAAAGAGAACATATGGGAAGTTAAAAAAAAACAGGCCATAGAAGGCAGGTGGGGGTGAATCTGTGCTTTAAACATTAGTATGTGAGAACTGCCTGCCACAGGAAACATGGTTCTCTCTCTGCCTCTCTCCTCCCTCCTTGTTTCCCTCTCTACCCTTCCCCTCCTTCTTCCTTCCTTCCTTCCTGACTTGTGGCAGTGAGAAAACATATGGCTTACATGCCCGTCCTACTCTTAAGTAGTTAGGAATTGTTGAATGTACATAAGAAACACTCTGCATTTTGCCAGTTTAACATCTATAAACTGTAATGCTAGCCTTCTGGCAGTCCATACCCAAGATCTACAGCAGGCCTGGCTTCCTTCCACCCTGCCAGATTTTCATGCTTTCAGTTATGTGAGAGCTGAGGGAAAACCAAGCCATTCAGTTAAGTCTGAAGGATGTGGAGGGAAGAATATCCAGCTGTGTTAACCTGTGTATCTGAAAGGACTTCTATAAATCTCAATCAGATGTGGTCTGGTTAAAAATCTGTTCTAATGTGACGTGTAATTGCTTTCATCAAAAGACTTAACAAGGCTGGGCATGGTGGCTCACACCTGTAATCCTAGCACTTTGGGAGGCCGAGGCAGGTGGAACGTTTGAGCTCAGGAGTTCGAGACCAGCCTGGGCAAGAGTAAGACCCTATCTCTACTAAAAATAGAAAGAAATTAGCTGAACAACTAAAAATATATATAGAAAAAAAAATTAGCCGGGCATGGTGGCACGTGCCTGTAGTCCCAGCTACTCAGGAGGCTGAGGCAGGAGGATCGCTTGAGCACAGGAGTTTGAGGTTGCAATGAGCTAGGCTGACACCACAGCACTCAAGCCTGAGCAACAGAGACTGTGTTTCAAAAAAAAAGACTTAACAAAAGTATAAAGATCAACCCATGATATACATGGAAAAAAATTACCTTTATTGAAAATAGCACAGTTATCCAAGATTTGGAATGCTGTGGGAATTTGGGGACAGGAGATTATGTAGCTATGTAAAATAAGTACCTATAACCTGAAAGGTGATTTGATTTCAGAGATGCATAATGTTGTCTGACCCTAGACAGCTCTCTGTCCTGTGCCTCAAGTTCTGCCAAGCTTCTTCTTTAGTATGGAGCCACTGTATCTCTAGAAGGTGTCAGATTAGGATAATGAATGCGTTAGAAAGGGAAACCTCTTAAGCAGTAGGTGATGCATGTGGGCTAGTATTCCAGTCATCAAGCAGAGAGCAAGGTCTCTGAAGAGAACAGACAGGTGTGTTTGGAGGAGGGTTTGCAAGGAGACAGGGAGGCCTGAATGGACTGTCTCGGAGATAGCCTTGTGTGGTGAAGACAGAGTGGAGATACCAACAGGGGCCACTCTGTAGCAGCTTCTCTCTTTGGCTTCAATTCTTTGACCCCAGTGTCCAACCTCCCCGTATCATTCATTGTCTGCTGTTAGCTACCCTCCCCAATGTCCCCCAGAAATACACTGATGAATAGCTGCACTTGTAATGTGCCCCATGCCTCAATTTTACAGCCTTTTTATTTTCCTTTTTATCTAAAATGTAAACTGAAATTAAACTTTTCCCCCACAGAGCTCAGAGCTGTAAGAGGATGTTATACTAAGAGGTGGCAAATCAATCATCACTGAGATGGAACAATCCAAAGCATTTCTCCATCCTCCACATACCTTGAGTAATCACAGTAAATGCTTGGGAGTCTGGGTTAACACTATCTTCCCTTTTTCATATTTAGATTTTAGGGAAAGGCAGAAAGGTCTGGCTTGCCTTCCATTTGAGCCTGACATGGGGAGAATACAGCGGCTACTTGACTTACGATGGGGTTAAGTCCCGATAAACCCATGGTAAATTGAAAATGTTGTGATTCAAAAATGTACTTAATACACCTAACTTACCAAACATCACAGCTTAGCCTAGCGTAACTTAAATGTATTCATAACACATTAGCTTGCAGTTGGACAAAATCATCTGGCAACATAGTATACGTCAGAGTATCAGTTGTTTACCTTCGTGATCGCTTGGCCGACTGAGAGCTGTGACTTGCTGCCTGTCCCAGCATCTTGAGAGAGTATTTATTTCATATCAGTAGCCTGGGAAAAGATCAAAAATCAAATTTCAAGTATGGTAGATGCATATCACTTTTGCACCGTTGTAAAGCCTAAAAATTGTAAGTTGAATCATTCTGCACCAGGGGCCAACTGTATAATATAATATAAAGCACCTTGGATACAAAGTCGGAAGATTTAAGCTACAGTTTTGACACCACCACTTTGTAGTCATGTGACTATGGGCAAACAACTAACTTCTTAAAGTTTGGTCTCGACATGTTTACACTGGATTTAGTAATATAGGGCTCACAGTGCTGTGCTAAGACTCTACTGATATCAAGTGATTCAAAGGTATTAATACTATGGAAGCAACGATTTTAATTATTCCTCTTCTTGGTTCGGTCGTAAGTGGAGTTGGGTGAGCCCTGTCTGGGACACTAGTCCCAACCATACAGCTGTGCCCTTAGAGACTCAGGGCACTCGGTCCCACTACCACCACTGGAAGCCTTTTTCTGGCTCCTTGAGTTGACCTTGACACCTGTGCAGAATGCAGGCAGTGCTGGGAAGCAGTGCGCCCATTTTCACCAGAGCAGCCTTCAATCAGTGACTAATGGCAATTAGTGTGTTAATATACCAGATCTCTCACCCCTCAGGTGGAATAGCCTTGGCATGCTTGGAGGTTTTCAGAATTCTCTAGGGCATTAAGCTCCAGTCACCCACAGTATATCTTGATTGGCATCCTCGCTCTCCCTGTCTCGTTTCATCCACTGCTGGCAGTGTTTCCTGGGGAAATCTCCTAAATATTCTATTTGTACTTGAATTCTTATCTCAGTATCTGTTTCTGAGAGAGGACAACTGAAGACACTATTCATCCTAAGATTCTTCAAATGGACCCAGTGGAGAAGGGAAATGGCTCTGTTTTGACAGTTACAGTATATCTGCACATCCTTGGAAGTCCAATCAAGCATCAAATTTGTGGAGACACATTCTGTCTTTTAACTTTGGTCTTAGTTTTCTTTCTGTTGCTTTTAACTGAATAACTGAAACTGAGGAATTTATTAAGAAAAGGAATTTATTTCTTACAATTATGGAGGCTGAGAAGTTCAAGCTGGAGGAGAGCATCTGAGGAGGACATTTTTGCTGGTGGGGACTCTGAGAGGCATTCTGAGGCCATGCAGGGCATCACCTGGAGAGGGGGCAGAGTGTGCTAGGTTAGATCTCACTTCCTCTTCTTATAAAGCCACAAATTCCACTCCCATGATAACCAATGAGTCCATCAGCCTATGAGTGGATTAATCGATTCACGAGGGTAGACCCCCTGACCCAATTACCTATTAAAGGCCTCACCTCTCAATACTGCTACAATGGGAATTCAGTTTCAACATGAGTTTTGGAGAAAGATATTCAAACTATAGCAACACTCAACTTAACCAACCTAAGCAGCTTTTCTTGGTAAACAACAATTTATCCTATTCCCTTATTTTCTACAAACCTCTTAGCACCTACGTATGATGTTCACACCATACCATTCTTTAAAAAAGTTTGTTGAGCACCTGGCAGCAGGTGAAGGAGTGAGACCAAGTTGGGAATTAAAGAGCCTGGAATTAAAGGGCCTGGGTGTTAAGTGCAGAGAATCTTTTCTCACAGAAAAGTTTAATAACAACACCTCAGTACAGAGGAGTGTACAGTCTTCTGAAACTACCAAAATTGATGTGTTTAAGTCATGTTACCAGACTTCAAACTATACTACAAGGCTATAGCAACCAAAACAGCCTGTTACTGGCACAAAAATAGAGACATAGACCAATGGAACAGAACAGAAAACCCAGATATAAAACCATCCACATATAACCAACTGTTCTTTCACAAAACAGACAACAATATACAGTGGGGGAAAGAATCCCTATTAAGTAAATGGAGCTGGGAAAATTGAATAGTCACATATAGGAGAATGAAACAGAATCCATATCTCTCACCATTCACAAAAATTAATTCAAGATGGACAAAAGGCTTAAATGTAAGGCATGAGACCATAAGAATACTAGAAGAAAATGTTGGAAAAAACCCTTCTAGCTATCCAGCTAGGCAAAAAGTTTATGAAGAAGACCCCAATAGCAATCACAGCAACAATGAAAATAAATAAATGGGACTTGATTAAATTAAAAAGCTTCTGCACAGCCAAGGAAATAATCAACAGAGCAAATAGACAACATACAGAATGGGAGAAAATATTCTCAATCTATACATCCTATAAAGGACTAATAACCAGAATCTACAAAGAACTTAAGCAAATCATCAAGAAAAAAATCAAACAACCCCATCAAAAAGTGGGCAAAAGACATGAACAGAAGCTTTTCAAAAGAAGATAGACAAATGATCAATAAACATATGAAGAAATGTTCAATGTCACTAATCGTCAGAGCAATGCAAATTAAAACCACAATGAGATATCACCTTACCCCTATTAGAATGGCTTTTATTAAAATGTCCAAAAATATTAGATGCTCGTGTGGATGCAGAGAGAAAGGAATGCTTCTACACTGTTGGCAGGACTGCAAGTTTGTACAACAGCTACGACAAACAATATGAAGACACCTCAAAGAACTAAAAGTAGACCTACCCTCTCATCCAGCAATCCCACTGCTCAGTATTTACTCAAAGGAAAGTAAGTAATTTTATCAAAAAGACACCTGCACTCTAATGTTTATTGCAGCACAATTCACAGTCACAAATACATGGAATCAACTCAAGTGCCCAACCATTCGTGAGTAGATTAACAAAATGTGGTATATGTACACCATGGAATACTATTCGGCCATGAAGAAGAATGACTTAATGCCTTTTGCAATAATTTCGATGAAACTGGAGACCATTACCCTAAGTGAAGTATCTAAAGAAAAATAAACACCACATGTACTCACTAAATAACCAATGAGCACACATGTGCATAGAGGGAAGTGAAAAACAATGGAAATCAAGCAGGAGGGGAGGGGAGAGGAGGGGATGGGTGAAAACCTATCTAACGGGTATAATGAACACCATCTGGGTGAGAGACACACCTATAACTGTGACTCAAGCATTATAAAAGTGATCCATGTAATCAAAAATACGTGTACCCTCATAATACTTTGAAATAAAAAAATTTCAGGGGACAGGGATAAGGGAAAGTCTGTGGGGAAGTGAATAGAAATAATTTAACAGGCAGTGTGAGGGAGTTCTTTTGTGGTAATGGAACATTTGTATATCCTGATTATGGTGATAGTTACATGAATCTATATGAGAGAGAAGTGCATAGAACTATAAACACACATACCCCCCCACACACAAATGCAGATTTTAAAAAGGGTGCATAAGATCTATAGTGTAATGGTAGAGTGCCAGTGTCAATTTTTTAGTTTGATATTGTGCTTCAGTTATAATATATTACTAAGGGAGGAAGCTAGTAGGGTACATGAGACTCATTGTACTATTTTTGTGATTTCCTGTGAGGTATAATCGTTTCACAATAAAAAAGATTTCAAGGAAAAAAAGATACTTTTTATTACATCCTTGAGGAGCATAGGAAAAGCAGGATCCTGAGGTCTCCCAGCGCCTTTTATGGAGATCATATCCAGTTGAAAGAAAGCTCAAGTAGCGTGAAGGACAAAACCCTGGGCAGGAGATAGCACACAGGTTTAATGTGCATGAGAAGAGAGAGGTAGGAAAAAGTTGCTAATGAAACTTCATTGCTCTCAGGAAAGCTCGGATGATCTCTGCCATCAATCTTTATTTTTGTGGGTGTCAGGAGTTTTCTCAGCAGAAACATTGGGAACTCCATTAGGGCAGAGGAGCAAAGACTTCTATTTGTATGTCTATCCATCCAGTTAAATTAGTTTCTTTCCATCCATCCATCTGTCCATCCATCCATCCATCATGTCTTCTGGTCCTCCTTCCATCTCCTCTTCCATCCAAACTTTCATCCCTCCTTCATCCTTTTCTCCTTTCTTTCATCCTTCCTTTATCACCATTTTTTTTAAATCCCTCCTTCTATCTTTCCAGCTTTCCTTCCTTTCTCCCTTTCTCCATTCATGAGTACTCATAATAGTGGCACTGGGGCATGATGGTTCAGTGTCACAGTCTGGAGTCAGGCCACCTGGGTTGAAACCCAGTTCTAAAATTCATTAGACATGTACCCTTGGGCAATTTACTTAAAGTTCATATACTGGAGGTCCTACTTTCTTTATGTATAAACTGGAGCTAATAATTATACCTATCCAACTGTCTTACTCTATTAATTAAGTTAAAAAATGCAAAGACTGTCTTGTATTAAGTGCACTAAAAATACTGTTGTTATTACTAGTATTCTTCTGGTATTGGGTTAAAATCTGCAAAGGTAAGTTTTTAAGACACAGCCCTTGCTTATAGGAGGGTTCTATGGCTGGAGAGAGTTAATATAACATCCAAAGATAAGCAAGTAATTCACTTCTAAAGAGGAAATTTAGCTCACTGTGTTCATTTCCTAAAGTATACAATTCAGCATTATCACCTCTGACAAATGGTGAAATATTGGAGGGTTGTGTGTTTCCAAAGCTCAGCTGTTCTCTTACAACTCCTGACCTTTACCCCCTTTCACTTCCATTCTATCAAGTGTGTTCATCTGAACCTTGATTTGTACACTCAGTTTCTTGCCAGCCTCCTGCAATACAATTTAACATGAGAAGCAATATAATATTCTTGTTAGGGATAGCAGCAGTTCAATAGAATGGATTGGGGACTCTCGCCAATGTGAGTGTGATTTAGGTTCCCTTGATATCAGGAAAGTTCTGCCTGTTCTTTTAGCTATGTTGAGATCAAGCCTTTCAAACAGTAACTGCAGTTCTGAAAGCTCAGTCAACACTTTTTTGTACTTCTGATACCTGATTACATGTTTGTTTGTTTGTTTTAAAGCTCCAAGACTTCAATACTCAGAGACTTTCAAACCAATGCATTAAGAATTGTCAAGCCTCGTTTGAGAAGTTAAGCAAAAAGTAACTTAAAGTTTGGTTTGAGGACTTATTGAAACTCTACAAGGGCATTTGAATAACCTCACCTCTAACCTCCTACATCCCAGAACCAGACTTTACAAACTTGACTCTATAGACATGCTGAGATCCAAAATCTTCATGATTGATCAGAAAACAAATATTTACAACACTCAGCTGGCATCACTAGTTTGAAGTGATTGTGAGTAGGGTGTTAGAAAAGAATAGGTTAGTCTACCCTGTGACAAAACAACAACAACAAAATCATGAAATTTCAGTGGTTTATTATTAAACTTTTATATATAAAAGTGTACTTCTGGCTTATGAAAAATCTGAGGCAGGTCAGTGAGAGCTCGCCTCCATCTTGTGACCCAGGGATCCAGGCTACCTCCATGTTCCTTTCTACCATCTCAACATGAGATGGCCAACATTACCGAAGAGGGCAGCGGGGGAAGGAGTTGGTACATCTCCTTCCATCTGAGGTGGCTCTTAACCATCTCATGTGGGAAGTGACATCCCTCACATCTACTTATGACTCATTGACCAAAACCAATTTCATGTCCTTATCCTAATGGCAAGGGCTGGGAAACCCAGGTGAACACATAACATATTTTTGCACCTAACCGTCTCACTCATAATTGGTATAACTACAGACATTCCAAATCTATAAGAGAAAAGAGGTGCCAAAATGATGAAAATAATGAAGGATGTCGATTGCTTCTAAATAGCAATGAAGGGGCTGAGATGAGAATTGTGCAGCTCAGAGTCTTGGTCCAAAACAGCCCAGCCACCAGCACGACATTTCTTGAAAATCTCATGGCCATTCTTTAAAATTGAACTTTTCATGAGTTTAAAAATACAAGGCTTCAGCTCTGCTCCACCCACACTGGGAAGATGATTCCTATTTATTCTTTATCTATCTCCCAGCCTATCCTATGCCCTCCCAAAGATCTGCCTTCCCTAGTTAAAGGAGCACACTCTAAATGTTCCATAAACGGTTATTTAATGGTGGTGATGAGGGTGTGTTTAAGATATGAGGAAATGTCATCATCAGTTTGAAGATTCTGCATCGTTATTGAGTTGGCTCATGCCAATCACAATGCTTTATATGTTTTTTAATTAGCTTTTATCTTGCATCCTCCTCAGAGTCCAGTCATAAAAGGCAATGAACCCAGGTAGGATGAGTGTATTCAAAGCCTATTTAATGTCATAAGATTAACAAGGGTCTGTTATTAAAATTTTTTCTTCTTTCTCTCTGACCTCTCCCTTCCCAGCCAGAGATTTTCACTAAATAACAAAGGCAAGCCTCAAACTAGTGAATCCTAGGGATACATTCTTGCCTTCAAAGGACAAATAAAAATAGAAACCTTCTGAGAGGAAGATGAGTTTTTCTAGTTTCTAGTTTTTCTGATCTCATTTGCCTCGTAGCTACTCCCCACACTGCTCACCACCCCTAGCCATAGCCCAGCGTCTGAATCCAGATGGTACCCCTGTGTCCTGGACCTCTTGATCACCTGGGCTCTGCCTGATTCCGCAAATCTTCCTTTGCTTCTACAACTCAACTTGATAATTGCTATTAAAAAGAATTGAGTTACCATGTAGGAAATAAGCAAATGTTTATCGTGTACCTACCATCTTCTAAGCACCACTGTAGGTGTTCTTAAGTGAGCAGGATGGGGCCCCCTCTTCACCACACAGTTTACTTTCTAGAAGTGGGAAACAGGCAAAGAAATGAACAAAAAATAAGATAATTCTGAATGGCAATCAACACACAAAGAAAAGAAAACAGGGTGATGTGATGATGAGTGGCTTGGGCCGGGGTGACATGCACAGGATGGTTGGGGAAGGCCTCCCTGCCCAGCAGAAAGAGGCATCCCTGGGGAGATGGGTGGAGCAGCCCAGCAGAGGTAGCAGGAATGCGCTCAAAACTTGGATGGAAAGGACAAAGATT
Organism: Lepilemur ruficaudatus; assembly: GCA_963574885.1. Taxonomy (NCBI): domain Eukaryota; kingdom Metazoa; phylum Chordata; class Mammalia; order Primates; family Lepilemuridae; genus Lepilemur; species Lepilemur ruficaudatus. The sequence continues at coordinate 93,664 of CAUYRT010032319.1, read as the reverse complement.
CCCTTTGTCTTCCGCTCATACCCAAGAAAGGAATGTGGTGCTTCTTTTTTTTCTGATCTGCATTCCAATGGCCTAGGTCCATTTAAATTTCATATTAAATATAATAACAGAGTAGTATCTTGAAGAAAGCTCTCATTTCTTTCTTTCCCAAGTCAGCATCTCTCCATGGGGCTAACGGGAAAAAAAAACCCTACCGTGATCTGTGGTCAAGCTGCTGTGACCTAACTTTCTCTGTTTGGACCAACGGCTGATGACAAATTATAATTGAAACAGCTTCTCACTTTCTGCCTGCCCTCAATCAGGCAGAAAACATCCCTCTGACTGATTAAGTCACTGGGGAAAATATTTTCCCTGTTCCCAGTGACTGTTGATCGATGGCACTGAAGTCTCATTGCTGCTCAGCTCCTCCTTCAAGGGGCTATCAATTTCCACAGACTCCTTGGCCCAGTCTAGTTCAGTCATTGGCAGAATTGTCTCAGAACCTCACATGGCCATGTACCCAGGAGGAACTCGATGAGAATGATGAGGACAGGGTGAGAAGAGGCAGAAGTGACACAGACTCACCAATCAGATCAGCACTGAGCTCAGTCGGAAGAGGTCAGCTTCATTATTCTTCCTTATACCGCAGCTTCCTTCTCTCTCCCTCCTTCCTCCGTGTATCCTTGTGCCGCATTCTCAAGGCAAGTGCAAGGAAGAAAAGGAAACGAAAGATAGATGCTACTAGGGTGGGAAGAGGTGGACACAGTCCTGACCTTTTAAAATAAGGGACTTTCACAGAGAGGTTTATCTGGGAGAGGAGGATTGAATAACCTGGGGTCCACAAGAGAATACTTTGTGTAAAGTGGAATCTTGCTTCCCCTCCCTTTTTATCAAGACAAAGAACTTGAAAATCTGCCATATGTGATATGGATCAAGCAAGAAACAGGGGATTGCGAAGGCTTGGATCCCTATAGCGCTACTCTGCCAGTAAGTGCTGGGCAGCCCTGGGCGACTTCCTCAGCATCTCTGGTTTTTAACCTCCTCATCAGCAAAATGAGGCAATTTGATTGACAAAACTGAGCTCTCTTTTTGTTCTAAAATGCTAAGATCTATGCAGTAGGAAGGATTCAGTTTAACCGAAATAAAGAACCTTCTGACAGATACTAGTTTATTTGTTTTCCCCAAAAAGAAGCCTTTTAATGTCTCTTCCTAAAAACAAGCTATCCAATATATACATATATATGTTAAGCTGCAACTGCTTAGAGTGGGGACACTCTGCCCAGGGCTAGATGGGACAAGTACGAGTCCGGAAAACACTAGAAGGAACACTTTTGTTTTGCTTCGAGGAATGCATTTTAAATGATTCTTAAAACAGTACTGTAGGGGAAAAAGAGAAGTCAGTGTTATTAATTCATTTACTAATCTCTTTGTTTGCCAATTTAGAATTATTTAATTATTTATTTTCTATCTTGTTCTGGAAAAGATTGAAGGTGACAGAAGAACTAATGATAAAATGATCCATCCAATCAATAATTGCTTCTCCATTTTGTTTACCAAAATCTAAAGATTTGTTTGTACTTTAAAGACAAAAGATCCTCATTGCCCTATAAAAATTGGTGCTATGTTTAGAAGCACATTCTCCCAGGCCTGTTTAAAAATTTTAAAGTTCACACTGTTCCGTCCTATCCTTGATCAGACTCTGAAGTTGGTTAGAGTCAAGCACTTTTGGCTCAGTATTCAGAATTCAGTGGAATTCCCCAAACTCATTTCACAGAGTTCAGCTGGGTGTTTGAGAAATGCTGAGTACAGTCCTAGATCCCAGGAAGCTCAGAGTCTAGCTGGGAAACAGGCATAGAAAAGATAAATGACAACCCAGAGCTGTAGGGAGAGCCCTCCTGGGGCCCAGCCATACAGCCCCAAGGGCACCAGGGCAAGTGCACGCTGGGACCAGGGACACCCACAGCTGTTGGGCACTTTAGAATCCTTAACCTGCAGGGTTTGCTCCTTTTTAAGTAGATGGTCCTTCATCCTCAGAGAGCTTCCTCCCAGTGTTCCTGAAATGACAGCTACTCCTAAAGTAGTCCCAGATGGTTTCCTGTCTGATATGTGAAGGCACTGACTCTGTCAGAGCTAAAATATCCTCCAGCCCTCCAAGAAATTCTTTAACATTGACCGGAGTCTTTCCTTCCATCATTGGGTATGGCTTGGTACAGGTGTTCTCAATCTTGATGGCACAGCAGAATCACTGGAGAAATCTTAAATAACCTTATTCCCAAGCAGCATCCCAGACTCATTATAATGCACCAGAGTCCCTAAGAGTAAGGGCAAAGGTCTAAAATATGCTAGATAATTCTAATGTACCACCAAAAAAGAGAACCTCTGGCTTAATGTACATTAAAATTTGAGAGGAGTAGCATTTAGGACTAAATTCATGCTAGGCTGAAAATGACAGATACGATTTACTTTTTGAAGAGGCTATTTTAATAAGGGAAAAGGGAAGGGCAAAAAAGTAGCAAACATTCTTGGAATAGTCACCTGATCTCTTTGAGTCTCTATAATTTGGGTTTACAATAAAAACAGCAGAAGTTAAGAAATAAACCCTGGCAGACTTTCAAATACATTGCATTATTTTTAACACTCAGATAACCTTAAAGGTGGGTATCTTGAGTCCCACTTTAGAGGTGCAGAGAGACTGAATAATTGTACATGAGCTTATAATGAGTAAATTGCGAAGGCAGGACTCAAAACTCTATTTCTCTATTTCTAAAGTCCATGTTTTATAAGGAACAGGGTCTAATTCAAAGTATAATTGGATGGAGCATATATTGTGTCTGCCTCTTAGTAGATACTGAATAGGACGCTCTCCTTCAACACTGCAGGGGGAAGGATCTTCACACATATTTTCCCTTGGAAGAAAATTCCTAAAGTAGGTCGTAGTGTGAGAAGATGGGGAGATGAAAAGAGCGGGTGCCTAAGATTTCTCAAGTGCAACAGAGCACTAGGGCTGTAGGCTAATTGGAGGGGATGACTACTTTCTGAGCAGCATAGTTCGGAGCAAAACTGAAGGTGCAAGACTCAGACCTGGGTAGATACCTGTCCAGGTGAATTAGGGTTATGTTGATCACTTACTGAAGGGCTCTAAATGCAGGGTGGACGTGCCCATAATTGGCAAAGTGGTGCTGCCTCCTTAAATGACATGCAGTCCGGCTTTACCAATCCAGCAGTGATCACATTAGAGCCAGGCCTCCAGCTCCAGGCCTTCAAGGAGTATTGAATTTGCTGTATTTTCTGACAATAAAAGCAGACTTCTAATTTAATTAATCTTACTCTTGATTGTATTAGCCACCCACGTGGCCAGAAAGTACAGCTTGGACCTCAGGCAACCAGACATCGTCCACATTAACCTCCGAAGCATTGAGGATTCAGGGTTCCCATGAAGGGACTGATTCATTTTGCTGTTGATCAGAAGTCTGATCAACAAAGAGCCAGCCAAAAGAGCCCTGCTGGCTTTAGAAAGTTGAAATCAAGTTCTAAATGAGGGCTGGGGGAGGATCCAAACACTTCTATAACGATCTTTTGATATTAGGAATTCAGAACCATTTCCTTTGAACCAATAAAACCTTTTATCCTCAAAGTTATATTTCCAAGAAAGCAAAATGGTGATTTTAAAGTGATAGACATTAGCTGGGCTTGATCTTGACATTCTCAATATCAGGGCATTGGTACGTGGGGCTGAATACACTATATGTTACTCACAGATTCAGTCTGTTTTTAACCAGAACTCAAACATGGGTTCACATGAAATTGGATAATTTAGAGAGTATTGGATGGAAGCTTCTAAAATAATATAGGGGTAGAAGGAAAAAATGTAATAAAAGACACATAGCAGGGGGAATGAAATGTTTTACACTTAGGTTAAAAAACTAATCTGTACAAAAGCAAAAGGGATATATAGCCTTAAACAACAGTAGATATGGAAAAATGCTTATTGATTTTAGTAGATGAGAAAGCCAATATAAATAAAAAATATGATGCAACTGATGGAAGCCAATGTCATGCTGAGCTTTGTAGAGACACTCTTGGTGCCTTGTCCAGATCGGCTTCATTAGCCTGATACTCCTATCCTCCACTTTTAGCAGAGTGTTTGATGCTAAATAATTGGGATTGACCCCGTTGACTGAGAATTGCCTTTGGCTGCTAGGAGCCACGTTGCCTGGGACGTAACACTCTGGTAGCCCACAGGCAATGACTTATGGAATTACAGATGCAAGAGGCTGACAAGATCCTTTGCCTTTGGAAACAGGGCCCAACTCTGTGCTGAGTTCACTGTCTAGAGCTCCCTACGGGATAAGAGACTACAGCTGACCACGTCCTTGCTCAGCTCTTCCTCCGAGTCAGCTCTTTTGAAAGCAATCTCCCAAGTACTAACTTCCCTATCTACCAGCTACCATCTGAGGCTCATCTTACTAGGAACCTGGTTTAATGAAGTGTGTATTGATTTAAGTGCCTTGTCCAGAAGGAGGGGCTAGTTTACCAATCTACCTTGTAGCACCTGACAAACTGCTAGATTTTGGACATCTCACTCAAAGAGGCAAGAGTTACTAGCTAGAAGACTTCTACATGGAGGCAACCTAGATGACGAAAAATGTAGAAACTCTTGTTAGAAAACAGTTTTAAAAATTGAGATTATGGACCATATTTGGAAATGCCTAAAGCTGTATGGGTGCTAAGAAACTATTAGTTTCTCTTAGAAGAATGACTTCTTAGTCTGGTGGAGGAGAGTCAGATTTTTTTCTGTGGTTCTAGAAGGAAGAAAGCATTACAGGGCGACTTTTAGGGAGTAAATTTGGACTCAAAGTAAAAATTTTCTTTAAAGAGTTGTCCTGAATCACAGAATACAAAAGCTTAAGGAAATCTGAAATATTTCTGATATGACCACTTATTTTATTCATGAACTCTATGAACCTCATAGAGGTTAAATATCTTACTCAACATCACACTACTCTGTAATCAGCAAGTTGAAAGCAGTACCTCAATGACACCCAGGTCTCTTTCTTGTTCACTGTTTATCTCCACTACACTCACAGGTCAGTGGGTCATGATCTTTTTCTTTAAAGGCCCATTTTGTGTAGGATGGAGTAAAATTATAGAATATTGAAAGGCATCCATTCATTTAAAAACATTTGTTGAGTATTTATTTTGCATTAGGCAAAATGTTCAAGGTATTTGGGGTTAAAAATGAAAAAGCAGTGAAAATTGGAGAACCTAGTTCAGTTTCTGTGTGTCTCTTTTCTAACGAAAACAAAGAATCTTGCACAGAGAGGAAACCTTCCCTGTGTCCTTAAATGTACTCTGGGGTGATGAAGTGCAGTAAGGCTTCATTTTGAACCAAAAGAAACCTGGAAAAAGAAAAAAAAAAAAGCTCTTTGATAGTCTGATTTATCAAGATAAAGGGCTCAATAAAACTAAATTTAAATACTCTACTTCTTATTCTGTTATTTTTTCTATTCATCAAGAAGGCAGAGGAGGAAGAGGAGGAGGAGGAGAAAGTAATTGAGTGAAGCCATTTGAATTTAAGTGGATCAAGTCAGTCTTGTGTTCACCAGTGTTCTCTTTATCTCTCTTCCTTTCTCTTTCTCTCTCCATGATGAATTAGCTACCATGCAAAGTTCCCTGCACATTAGAGTATTTAATTACAGCTGAGGATTTGCTGCCTAGCATCTGGCATGGTAACCACTCCACGTTGGTTCTGCCAGGTGCCCCAGTTTTGCCTCTCTTACTTGGGATTCTGGCTTCCCCACTGGGATCTGGGGAATCCATTCTAATGGCAGCACCTTTCACCAGCTCCTGCATTCCAAGATCATGACTGTAGTTCTGTTCCTTCCTATGGTACATTTCAAAGCTTCATTGAAGGAAGAATCTTCTGGGCTCTCTTGAGAGACTTCATTTGGGAGGGTCCAGAAGGTCCGGACAAATCTGCTTTAACATTTGAGTCTACATCTCAGCCAACCAAACCATCGGCATCCCTGGCAGCTGTGTGAATCAGCACCTGTGGAAACTTTATCCACGTTGATAAAATTGGGCAGACCAAAAATTGTTTTTTGTTTCTTTTGGATCTTGTGTCATTGAAATCAATTCTTACACATATTTGCCAGCTTTTGTTGATAGAAATTAGCATAATATTGTACTTCTTTCATTATGTAGCCATCCTTCCCTATGTTTCCTTTTGTAAATGGCCCCTGAAGCATGCTGGAATCTGATTCTACCTGAAATCTGGAGACCATTAAAGATGGTGGGGTGAGGTCAGAGGAAACTATTTCTCCTTGCAAGAGTACTTCTTCAGGTGAGGGTTCTCAATATGTCTAAGTAGCTTCATCAGACAGGAGTAAAGGACCATTTATGCTAGCCAGGGAGGCTTAAATAAGAGTGAGAATCTGGGATCTTATAGGAGACATCAGATAATTTGTAAGATCTCAAATCCTCACTCTCATTTAAGTAGAATAGTAGAAATATTCTATTAATAGTTCTCATCTTCCCTGACAAGTTCTCTAAAACACATGATATGACCACATGAAGCATGGACATTGTAATTTGACTACCACCAGGATCAAATTTTTTGTTCCATTTTCAGACCTGGAGATATAAGAGGTAGGAGATTAAAAGAAATCATAGAAAATTATCATAAATTTTTTCAATGAAAGAAAGCCCCTGGTTTTCAGCCTATGTTTTGAGGTAAAAATTAAGGAATGTGACCTTACTTATCTCTTCTCAAGTCCAGTACTATTAGACACTGTATTCTACCCCTCAGTCTTTGAATCTTTTTATACCATTTTATGGAAGTAGCCAATTGATCTCCCAAAGCTGTGCTTTTATCCCTAGTGACCATAGGTAAGCATTAAATTGATTTTTTTTTCCATGCTCTTCCAGAGCCCATCCCTAAATACTAACTGAATCCTCACTGTTAATTGCTCCAACCAAGTCAGAGGACCAATTTCATTCTCCAAATTTCTTAGAGGGTCTATGGACCACATACTTCAGCTACCTTCCTACTTATTACTAATTTCCATCTCAATAAGTGTTCTTAATTGCAAGCTGTGATATCAACTAGATGAGTTAAATGAAAAATGCATTTTAAAAGAGAATGTTGTATAGTTCACAAAACATTGGAGAAGTACACTTAAAGCTTTACAGCCAAGGGTGACACTCAAACCAGGTAGCAGTGGAAGAAATAGATACTGCTATACACTTGACATGGGAGCATGCTTTGTTGTTTCTATTGCTTCTCTCAGAAACTTCTTTTTCTTGCACCCACATCCAAGGTTCACATTGATTTCAATCCTACTGCAGAAGTTGCTACAGCAGCTACTCCTGTCTAATGGAATATTCTCTGTGGCCCCTTATTTTTAGCTGCATTAGCTGTATAGTTAAAGACTTAAGGGTGGGGGTAGGATTGACTGGCAGAGTTTCAAAATATGCCCAGGTCCCACCTTCAAGAACAAGAAAAGACCTAAAGGCTCAACAACAACAGCAACCATAAAAACCTATTAGAACTTGTAAGCAAATACAGGAAATTCTCAGGATACAAAATCAAAATACAAGAATCAGCAACATTTCTATATGGCAGCAGTAAATAATCTGAAAAAGAAACCAAGAATCCCATTTACAATAGCTACAAATAAAATATCAGCAATAAATTTAACTGAAGAACTAAAAGATCTCTATAATTAAGACTATAAAACACTGGTGAAATTGAAGAGGACACACACACAAAAAGGAAAGGTATTCCATACTCATGGTTTGGAAGAATCAATATTGTTAAAATGCTCATACTACCGAAAGCAATCTACAGATTCCATGCAATCCCCATCAAAATATCAATGACATTCTTCACAGAAATAGAAAAAATAATCCCAAAATTTATATGGAACCAAAAAAGACCCAGAATAGCCAAAGCCATCTTGAGCAAAAAGAACAAAACTGGAGGTATCATATTATCTGACTTTAAATTATGCTACCGAGCTGTAGTAACCAAAATAGCATGTTCCTGGCATAAAAACAGACACATAGACCAATGAAACAGAATAGAGAACCCAGAAATAAATCCACACATCTATAGTGAACTCATCTTCAACAAGTTGCCAAGAACACGCAGTGGGGAAAAGGTAGTCTCTTCAATAAACGATGCTGGGAAAACTAGATATCCATATACAGAACAATGAAACTAGACCCTTATCTCTTGACATGTAAAAAAATCAGTTCAAAATGAATTAAAGACTTAATATGAGACCTGAAACTATGAAACTGCTAAAGGAAAACACTGGGTAAATGCTTCAAGACATTGGTTTGGGCAAGGAATTCTTGAGTAATACTACCAAGGCACAAGAAAGCAAAGCAAAACTGGACAAATGGAATCACATCAAGCTAAGAAGCTTCTGCACAGCAAAGTAAACAATCAACAAAGGGAAGAGACAGCCCACAGAATGGGAGACAATATTTGCAAACTATCCCTCTGACAAGGGATTAATAACTAGAATATATTAATGTAAGGAGCTCCAATAATTCAATAGGAAAAAAATCAAATAATCTGATTAAAAATAGTCAAAGAATCTCAATGGACATTTCTCAAAAGAAGACATACAAATGGCCAGCATTAGTCTGTTCTGTGTTGCTATAAAGGAATACTGTGACTGGGTAATTCATAAAGAAAAGAGGTTTGTTTGGCTCACGGTTCTGCAGGCTGTACAAGAAGCATCATGCCAGCATTTGCTTCTGGTGAGGGCCTCACAGAACTTCCAATCAAGGTGGAAGGAGAAGGGGGAGGGAGCAGTCATGTCACATAGCGAGAGAAAGAGCAAGAGAGGGAGGAGGTGGTCCAAGGCTCCTTTAAACAACCAGCTCTCACATGCACTAATAAAGTAAGAACTCACCCATCTCAGAAATGGCACTGAGTAATTTATGAAGGATCTGTCTCCATGACCCAAACATGTCCCCACCAGGCCCTACCTCCAACCCTGGGGATGAGATTTCAACATGAGATTTGGAGGGGCCAAACAGCCACACCATACCACTAACTGAAATAAGTCAGACACAAAAAGACAAATACTTCCTGATATCATTTATATGTGAAATCTAAAATGCATAACTCATAGAAAGAGAGTAAACATTACTGAGGGCTAGGGCATATAGGCATATGGAGAGATGTTGGTCAAAGACAGAAAGTTTCAGTTATGTAAAATACCTAAGTTCTGGAGATCTAATTTACAACAACATGATTATAATTAATAATATTGCATTCTATAGTTGAAATTTGCTAAGAAGGTAGATCTTAAGTTTTCTTACCCCTCCTACCCTCCACACAGGGTAACTATGTGAAGTGATGGATATGTTAATTCACTTGATTGTGGTGAATACTTTGCAATGTATTTGTATATCAAATCATTAATTTTTACACTTTAAATATTATAATACATACAACTTTACCTGTCAACTATACCTCAATAAATTTGGGGAAGAAAAACAATAAAAAAAAAAAAGTTGCAACTAGCAGCGTAAGGAACATTTCCCTCATCCCCTCTTGAGTCCCAGTAAAAAGAAATACACAGTGTTTTTCCTTTACTTTGTAACTCTCATTTGTAATGCACTTTTCTGCATCATGTCATTATAGAGAACAAAATAAATGGAATTGAGTGCTGTGAAAAGAAGTTTTCCAGCCCAGTTGCATGTGTGTTAATCTAAATATTTAGATAGAGCACCTGTCAAAGCACTTGGGTAGGGAGAGAGAAGTTCTATTATAACTTGGGAGCAAAACAAAATAGGTATAAGAACGCGAGGTTAAATTAGTTGTCTAACATCATTGAATTTGTACCTGATTTTTTCTTTTGCCACTCAGGAAGAACTGAGGCCATTTACCATGTGTCTAGCACTGCAAAAGTACAAAGAAATACAGGAGACAGTGTGCTGTAGAGCTGTTTGGAAATTGATAAGTCTTACTTCCTGAAGCACAACTGTCTCAGTTTTCTTTAAAACATTTTATAAGTATTATCCTCATTTTTACAAATGGAAAATTATATTAAGGTCTATTCAGTTATATTCAAATCTATTAAAAATTAAGCATGAATTATACTAAAATATGAGGTTCCTGAGGGCACTAACAGTATTTACTGAAGTGAAGAGATTGCGTATATCCCCCAAGTGCTCAATACGTATCTTTTCTGTTTACACTGAAGTGGGGACTTAGTTTCCTATATACATGTAGGAAAACAGCATGTTGCTTTCAAGAGTGATGCCATGTTGGAGAGAACCTGCCATGATGACCTATGTTTGACTCCTGCGTACCATGGGGTTCTGCAGCAAGGTCTTTCAACAATGCCTGTAGCATAAATACCCCCTCACAAAGATGGTTAAATGTCTGAGGTGTGACAGCTACACATCTTTGTCCTAAAAGCTTGCTATACAAATGATACTTTCTGGAGGGAAGCAGTGAGAATTCACCATTTCCCAGCCACCCAAGACATTGCTTGTCTTCGTGAGTCCCTGTTAAATGTTTCTTTCGGAGAAACTGGATTGGTCAGCCTCTTTCTTCGATCTCTCAACTCCCTCAGCTTTTAGGGGTAGGTTTGCATAGATCTGCTCACTGGGGATCAGAACAGCATGAACCATTTCCCTGCTTATCTTTCCTCCTTGCCTTTTTCAGCAAATGTATCATCTGGAAACTTGTATCTGTATCCCTCAAAATTAACTCTCACATTATTTCATCATTTCACACCCAACTTTAGCTGCTACAGCATTGGCTTCCTTCCCAAGAGAGTATTTCATTTTACCAAATTGAATTTATTAGCAAAAACAGCCCAATGATTAGCCAAGAGGCTAATATCTTGATTATTCACTACAAGCTGTAGAAACAACGGAGCCAAACAGCTGCTGTAACCACAGTTGTCTGAGCCTCTGGCGCAGGGATGCAGCACAACCATTCTTTAAAGTGATTTTCCATGTGATGGAAACATTGGGCAGGACATACAACCTCTGCGTGCCCCAGTTTATTTGTCTGAAAATGACTGTTAAATTCTAACATTCGGTGATTTTATAACATAGCACAACTATGGTGAGATTGTGGGTTAAATCTTACACTCCATGGATATGGCAGCTTTCTCACTATGATATAACCTCTTGCCCTTGTTCCAGACTCAATCTTCTTAAAATATGTTTGTCTAGTGTTTTTTTTTTGTTTATAGACATTGCTTTTTTTGCAATTTGAATTTTTTCCTGTAAAGAGATAACAACAATTTTAAATGTTATATTGCTGAGACCCCATTTTTCCTACAACCTAGTCTTAATTAAATTTTTTTCTTGTTTCACCTTCATCTTCATAATGAAGAAAATGCAGCATTTATAATTAACATTACATTGTGTGGGGTGGTGGCAGATGGGGTGGAGTATTGTATCCTTCAGTAGCAATTTGGGAAAAGTCTGTATTAGGTAATAACTCCCATGGTTATTTACTATTCACCAGTCTACAATAATAACATTTATTCAATGAACCCCAATTGTTTTGCATTTAGTTAGAGAGAAGCTAAAATTATTTGCTAATTGATATGTCCCAGCCCCAGATCCACAGGGTCTCAGGACACTCTTGTGGCCACTGATGTCAGCAGCAGTTAGTGTCCTGTTACGTGGACAAACCAGTTGTGCTGAGAATGGGAGGGAATGAAATGTCTAAAGGTTGGCTCCTTTATGCTCTGGCTTGGTATATGGGGTAAGACTGGGGACCAAAAACTAGATCTCAGACTCTGTTGCACGATGCCAGGACTTTTCCTGTAAGCACCTGCTATTCACAAAACCCAAACTCTTGGCCGAGAGAGAAATGCCCTAAGAAACTGGTGTCAGCTCTCAGTTGGCCCCATTAACTTGCATTTAAAGATTTGTGAGTTCATGTTGAGACAGGCTAATAATCCTTTATGGGCTCTATTCAAAATTCCTTTTAAAACATATTCATAGTACATTCCCCCCCTCCCAAAAAAGCTGGGAATGAAATTACAGTAGTATTAGAAGTACAGTTTTTCCATTATTGGGGGATCCCACTATCTGAGGAAAGAGTAAGATAGAGCTTAACTGAGAAATTATTATAGGTTTGTTAGGTCTGGTGGAGGGTAAACAGGTTGCAAGGAAATGGAGGCTAAAGGCAGAGAGAGAGCAGGAACCAAATTGTAGCTAGGAACCAAATTGCTAGGAACTGTTCCCTGGTGGGAACATACACAGTAAAAAGTTCCTAGTAATCTTTAACTGATCCAGAGATCATTACCATCTAATTAGCATAACATGGGTGGAGCTTCGTGAAGAATTCTGGGGAAGACACATCTGTGGAAAGGAAAACTATTCCATGCCAACCTTTTATGTAACCTGTAATATAGCCACAACCTGTCAGTCACCCCAAAAGGCAGGAAATGCCAACCAATCTTGCCAGAAGAAAGGCGGGACTAACTAGTGAGTTTGTAAAAAGCATTCTGTGCTCAGATTTCGAGGTCTTTCTCCACTTGGGGAGACTGACCGGTTCCAGTTTCTCTGGAATGTATTTTCACTTTGTGTGGCTTCCTTCTTTACTTTCATTCTTTCTTTTATGTGATAAACTGTATAAAATGGCTCTGTGTTTGCAATCACTCCATCATCAACTGGACTTATTCTTGACACTGGGAACAGGGGACTAGGAAACATCCACACAGATAAACCTAACAGGTTGACCTGGACCAGAAGAAGCTCAGCCTGCTCTGTGTCCTGTCATCAGCTTAGAAATGCAGAGTGGGCACCAACATGAACACATGATCTTCATCCCTATTACTAATGCAGCTGCTTTCTGAGGTGGCCAGAGAACCTCGGGCCAGCAGTGCCAAACCGGATGAATGTCTGCCAGACTGTGGAATTTGACTAGGAACAATGAACAAGGAAAGGTAAGAGCTGATAAGGGAATGCTATTCACTCTTATGTAGAAAGTGAGGATAATCAAAGAGAATCTAAACATCATCAGCACTCTTCATTCAAGAAAAATACAACTTTTCTGGCCCACAATATGGTGCTCCAAATGAATTAATGTAATGCAAATCAGTTTAAAAAATTAAAAATGTATTTCTAAGCTATCAAGAAAATAATGAAAGTCCTCATTGTCCAGAACAGCAGAAGCATAAATCCAAAGAGATCAGTGAAGAGTTAAATTGGTGAGCACTCTGAAGATTTTACTTGACCTTCACTTACCTTAAGTTTTTATTATAATGTCAGTATGGGAATGAAGACAAGCCTAGACCACCCAAGCCTGAAGGCCAGAACTCCAGAGACCTATGCTATCATTTGAAGAGTGGATTAGATACATGAAAAGAAAGACCCTCCCATATTGAGTACTAGTAAGGAATTTTGCCTGCCTTAAACTTGCTGCTAGGTAGAAGAAAAAAATGACTTGAGATACTGAACTATATGACATTTTATGCTAGGCTTGAATCTCAGCCACACTTAAGGAAATGGGTCAGTAGACTTTGGAGTCAATTTAAAATATACACACATACACACACACATATTCAGAAGAATGGGGGAAGAAGAGAGAGGAGAAAGAGACTACATAAAATTGCCAAGCAGTTATGAAAGAAAGAAATTAAATTTATACAGATTAAAAGAAAAATAAAATAATTAAGAGCTTAAGATTGAGACCAAATTAAACAAGAGATTTCCAAACTTTCTCATTTTATGGTGGCCTTAGTGTCTCAGTAATTTTTAAAGCTCACTCTAAGCCAAAAGAACTAATCAATAGTTTCATCTACTAAATAGTTAGGTGAGGTTCAAACATTAACAAGTATTTGTCATAAGAGTTAGTAATGATTTGAAAATTAATTTTAAAAACTAAAGGAATACAACAATTTTATTCCCTTCTTAAATAACAAGTATTAACTAATGAGATAGATCCACCTGTTGGGCACTGTACAATTTTTCAAACTGTAGATTCAAATTGGACATGACTAATCTCATTCCCAGCTTCACATAGGTTTGCTTTTGATCACGACTGCAAAGGGACAACTTCATCAAAATTAGTGACAATTTAGCAAGTTCTTTAGCAATAAAATCATTATACATTATTATACAAAAAACAATTGCATTTCTATTCACTAGAAGCATTTAGAAATTGAAATTTCAAAAAGATTCAATTTATAATAGCTAGAAAACAGAGTACCAGGTAATAAATTTAACAAAATATATACAAGCCCTTTATAGAGGAAGACTATCAATCTTTATTAAAAAATATTTAAGTGGAACTAATAAATAAGACTTTTACCATGTTCCTAGATATAAAAAAATAAAATCTGTATTATCTGTTTTAGGGGTCAACAAACTTTATACAGGGACAGATAGTAAATATTTTAGGCTTTGTAGGCCATAGAATTGGTTTTATTCCTACTCAACTCTGCTTTTGTAGCTTGAAAGCAGCTATTGACTATAGATAAAGAAATTGATGCGGCTATTTTCCAATACAACTTTATTTACAAACAGAGTCAAAGAGACAGCCAGCCTATGGTTTGCTGTCTGTCAAGTCCTGATTTGATCTATATAATCTATCTTTTGTGCAATTTTGATCGAAATCTGGAGTGGTGTGTGTGTGTGTGTGAGAGAGAGAGAGAGATTTAACAAGCTAATTTTAAAGTTTCTGTGACCAAATACTGGGATAAGAATGACTACAATATTCCCAGGGAAGAACTAAGTAAAGTCACTTATCTTACCATAAATAAAGACATTACTAGATTTATTAAGACAGTATGCCATTAGCACAAAAATTGTCAAATAGATGAATGGAACAGGATATAAAGCCCAGAACTTGCTATATGACAGAGGTGACATTGCAGATTACAGTCTAATAGATTGTGTGGACAAAAATAATTTATCAATATGAAAACCAAATGAAATTGGATTCCTACCTTAGTTCATAGGCAGAATTTAATTGCATGGAAATTATAGACTTTAAAATTAAAGGTACATTTTTAAACATGTAGAATAAAATATTAAGGTGTGTTTCTTATCCTAGAATAGGGGAAAATTTCTTAAGACAAGAAAGTACAAACCTTAAAGGAAAATCCTAAAACTATGTTAGAGTTAGACCATCCACTTATCAAAAACATCCTGATGGAGTTGAAAGAAATAAAACAATCTAAGGTGAACATTTTTACACATACAACTAAAAAAAAAAGGGTTATTATCTAGGAGATATTAATAACTTCTAGTTACCATTAAATATAGAAAAACAGCATCATGTAAGAATGTTCAAAAGACATAAATAGGCATTTTACAAGATAGGTATCATAAATGGAGGATAATCATTGGGAAAGATGGTCATTCCCAATAATTATCTGGCAAATGCAAGTTAAATCCACAGGGTAATATTTTACAACCCACATTTTGTCAAAAGTAAGCAAACAAACAAAAAACAGGATGCCAAGAATTGGCAGAGACATGCTGCTGTTGAGAGTATAAACAGTTAGATTCACTGTTAGAAAACACTTTGGAATTACCCACTGAAGGTGAAGATGTTCATGCACTGTGATCTAGAAATGCCATTACTGGTGGAATAGAGAAATGATTGCTTGACTGCGCTAAGCACACATAAATAACAATATTGTGATATTGTTTACAATAGCAAAATAGTACAAACTACCTTAATGTCGTAACTATTTTACAGAATCAATAAATTGAGGTATATTCATTTAACGGAATTCTATCCAGCAATGTAATTGAAATAATTGCACATGGACACACTGATGCGGATGAATACTAAAAGCATAATATTGAAAAAACGAAGCCAAGTGTCAGATGTACCAGAATAGGTACATTGGATTGCACATATTTAATGATCATATATACAAAACCAAACAATGCGTAGATACAACGATATATGTTAAAACCATATTCATACAGGAAGTACAAAATTTGAGACACAGGTTAATTCTGGGTGGGAGGAAGGGATGTGTGTACGGAAATATTAAAGAGAGTTTAAAAGGTTTTGATAATTTTCTGTTTCATAAGTTGGATGGTAGGCATATATGTTCATTGAATTATTCTTATATTATAAATGCTTGTTTTCTGTATTCACGGTAATAATGAATTATCATGTAAGATGAACCACTAAGAAGTAAATCCTTAAGCAAAATAATGCCAATGTGAAAGTAAAGCAGCAAAAACCAAGGGAGAAATTTTTTTTTTTTCAGACAGAGTCTTGCTCTGTCTACTGGACTAGAGTACAGTGACGTCATCACAGCTCCCTGCAACCTCAAACTCCTGGCTCCACTGATCCTCTTGTCTCAGCCTCCCAAGTAGCTGGGACTACAGGCTAATTTTTCTATTTTTTGTAGAGACAAGGTCTTGCTCTTGCTCAGGCTGGTCTTGAACTCCTGGCCTCAATCCATCCCCCTGCCTCAGCCTCCCAAAGTGCTAGGATTACAGGCGTGAGCCACCACATCTGGAAAGTGGGAAGAATTTCTCTCAACATGGTAAGGTTTTACATACTTCTAAAAATTTTTTATCTGTTTTTAATGAAAGAGGTCACCAGGCTAACAGTGTTTGACCCTACCTCCTGCAATATTACTCTAAAGTGCCTGTGAAAACTGAGCAAAAGATGGAAACTTGCAACTTCACTGACACCTTAGATAACAAACAGCCTATTATATTACCAGAATCTGAAACAATGGCAGTCTAACAATTTTAGACTGATGCAGTAATATTGAGGAAAAAACAATCTGTAGAGGTGCTTTGCATCACACGATAGATTAGTCACTAATCAAAGTGAAGATAAGATGTTCCATATTTCTAGCATCCTTACTGCACATCAGATTCTATGAAGAACTTGAAAAACAAAACAAAACAAAAACAGTTCTAATGCCCCATACCCAGCTTTATTTCTGACAAATAGAATCAGAATCTCTGAGAGTGAGTCCCAACATTTTGTTTTTAAGTTTCCCAGGGATTCTAATGTGCAGCCACCCTTTATCAATCATATTTACGTAACAATCAAATTATTAATACATATGGTAACAATTGTGATAACAATTAGAGTAACAAGTGCGGATGGCAATACCAGGTTTGGGAGCAAATACAGTTAGATATCGGGGAGCATTGAAGAGAAGCATAAGGGGTCCTGAGGAGTAAGCTACTTACCCTTGGGGTCCCAAGGGCATCAGTGTTTTTTTGCAGAAGAAATAGAGTCTTTATTAGGTAGAATGTGGAGATTATTTAAGAAACAATAAACAATGAGATAAAGTATCTGAGTAAATGTGTTATTTTTTAATCATTGTTAAACAAGAGTGGAGAGAGAATTCTGCAATGACCCCATTCAGGTATGGAGTGGGGGAAATATAGCCCCTCAGGGCCGCAGGCCTCCATGACATACTACCTTGCTTGCCTGAGGAATTTTTCTGGGATCTAACAAAAGTGACCTATTCTGAAACTGTCGATCTGAGAACAGGAAATGACCTCAAAAGGAGAAGAAGCTGAGTTAAGGGTAATTAACACATGTGGCCTGTCTGTATTTCTGTTCCTTTGAGAGCGAATAAAAAGGAATTAAAAATTACATACAATCTATGGAACATGATAACAGTTCCAAGAAAAGGAAACACCTTCTTGAACACTTAGAGGAAGAGAAAACCTTAAACAGATTGTCTGTTAGGTAAGTTTAAATCAAGGGATGCTCAAACGTAAGTTTTACTGGTAATATGTCTTATGGTGCATCACCCATGTTTTTTTAGTTACTTATTTTTGTCTTCCTGGTTGGAGTTGTTTTAGTTTACATTCTCCCAAAAGCAGAACCAGAGAGAATTGCAGTGCACACAATTTAGTGGAGTGGTCATCTCAAGAAACACTAGTACAGAAGTAAAGAGGTAAAACAGAGAGGGGAAGGCAGTTAATAAAGAATGGGCTGGCAAGGACTGTGGCCACGGTAGCACCATACTGAAGGGAAACTCTGGGAGGCAGTGCAGGGCACTCCACTGGGTTCTCTTCCCCTAATGGGAGGGGCTGGGGTATTTATCCACCAAATCCTCATTCATCATTACCTGAAGGCTGTTTCTGGGGTCATTGACTCCTAAGACCATACATGGTTTGCCCAGCATTTGAGTCAAGTGTGCTCCTGCAGGCAGTCAGATAAAGAGACATAGGCATTCATTCTAAGCTGCGCTTGGTGTATATAAATGAAGGCCAGGATGATATATGAGAAAGCCTGGACAGTATCTTTGCCTTAGACATCTTCTATACATACTGAATTTTCTTACTTAAACATAGAAGTTTTCTGAAGGCACCCTCTCTACCTTCTGCACTGTGGTGTTTTTGTGATTGAGATTTACTTAGCTGTGGGAAATGTGTAAGGAGGGAGGAAAAATGGCTTTCCTCCATCTTTCTAGGTTCTTTGGATGGGCTAAAAATTAAATGAACATAAGATAGATTAACAGGAGAAAACGCATACAAATTGATTACGTGTACAGGGGCATCACGTAAAAGGAAAGTGAATACCCCCAACAAAGTGAGATCTAGAAGCGTACATACCTTCTGCAGAGGGGAGGAGAAACAATGGCAATTTAGGGGAGAGTAAATAAATTTGTAGAAAGATTCACCTATTCTTCTCAGGCCCTTGGAAGAACAGGTAAATGATCTGTCTGGGTCTAGTGTCAACTTCCAGTGCCTTTTATATGATTGAGTTAATCGTCTCTGATTGACAAGATTCCCAGGAAGTGAATTCATGACAGTTGAGTTAAAGAAATAGGGGTTTGGGTCTTCTGGGGGTGGGGTGGTGACACGAGTTATGGGAGGGTGAGAGGAAGAACTGTATGGTGAACAAATTTCTCTAATTATGTAGACAAAAGGTCTCTTAAGTAACATAAGTTGTCTACAGCATCCCTCTTCCCAATACAGATATTTTATTAATGTAGATTTCCTCTATAGATATAAATTTCTCTTGCAGAAGAATAGCTTTTCAGAGCTACTCTTGTGTCTGTAGTTTCTAAGAATAACTGGCTTGAAATATACCACAGACGTAAATTTTGAGTTGGCATATTCTGGTCTCCTATAGCCATATTTTGGGGTGATGTGTCCTGAGTCTCCGCAAACAGGATGTGTCATTTGTACTCTATTCTCTAGAGTCATTCAATGTTGTCACTTGTCTTTTATTTGATAGTTTAGAGAGGACTTAATGGATAAATGTTGTACTAGACAAGATGTTGCATGCACGTGGGTGTGTTCTGTGGCTGTTAAGAAGCTATTTGCAGGAAAGTATATAGCAAGATCTTAGGTGGCCCAAGGGTATACATAGTTAACATACAATTCCCAAAGATAAACACTAAAGCTTTTTCTGTTTGTTTTCCTTCTGACTATCTTGCTACTTGTTACTTATGGGATACAGGATATGTTGGTGATAGGAAGGGGCATGTGGCTGAATTAGGGTATTGGATATACCTTTGATCTAATCACGAACACTCACATTTCCTATTTTCAAGATGCCAGTAGATATCACAAGCTGAAACAATTTCCCAAGTGACTTCAAGCCACAAGAAAACAATAAAAATGAAAAGATAAAAAATAACAGAACCAAGGACTGAGAATTAACCTTAGCAATTAAAAGTATAACTGAGGATAAAACATTGCAAATTAAACCAGAAGTAAAAATAAAAAATATATATGAAAAAAGTCTTGCCTGGGATCTAAACAAACTTGCTTAAAAACATTTAAGTGTGTTAAGATTATTTCAGGTAAATGTCAACAAACATTAAATAATTAATTAAATATTATGAAAAATTGTTGCCAACATTTAAAGAGAGATATCAGATTCCTATGAAGAAACAAATGTTGAGCAAAATTGAGATTCCTTTTGTGGAATACTAAATGCCTGAAAGTAATGCAATCACATCTGCCCAGTTTTGTGGGAAAAAATTATCTAATTCATATTTCACAGCTACTCTTTATTTAATGCATGTAAGCCATAGAAAAAATGTTCTTATTTATTGAAGACGTTACATACTAAAGTGCTTATGTAACCTCCTGGAAAACATGACTTGACTATAGGCTCCAAGTAACTAGAAGAGAAATCAGAATCAAAAATTCAAGAATAGAATAGGCATGGAATACAATAGCGGGTGGTGATCATTGAGATGTTAATTTCATGGAAATTGTTTATTATTAAATTGTGAGAAATTTGATCACAAAATTGAATGCCAATTTCAAGTCTTTCTTTTTGAAGACATTACTTTAATATTAACATATTTTTAAATTATAATTATCCGGCTCTGATCATGTATTAGTGTATCATAAAGATAAGTACCAGAATGTTAAGGAATGGGAAGCAGAACAGTATAAAAGTTCCAAATGGTTCTTCTTGCATAGAAGGATATCAGAATTCATTATGGTGTTCTTAACTTTGATGCATAAAGGATTTTAAGTTGAAGATCATTTGTTGAAAATCTTACATGTAATCATGACGGATATCATATAGAAAATGTATGTTTTTCTAAAGGGGGAAAAGATAAAGTCAAATAAAACACAAACCATATAGCAAATGAAAAAAAAGAAATAAAACCACAATGAAGCATGTAAAAATAATAAGCAGAAAGAAAGCTGCCAAACATAATAAACATATCAATTCTGACAATAAATGCAACAGAGTCAAGCTCCTATACTAAAATTTAGACATTCACAGATGGGTCATAAAGCAAAAGCCCGACTCTTTGCTGCCTACCACTGATAAAATGATTCAACATGTTAAAAAAATAAAATGAAATAAAAAATAAAATGGTTCAAAATGTTAAAAAGAAGAAAAGAAGGTGCAAAGTTACTCAGTGAAGTGCAGTCTAAGTAAAGGTAAGATGACAATGTTAATATTAGCCAAAGTAAAATTCAAGGCACAAAGCATAAAAACAGAACAAGGAGAATTGTTTCATGAAAGTTATAATCCTCATGAGCCTATGTGTGCTGCAAAACAGAATGTCAAAATAGATACAGTTGCAACTGAGGAAACAAGAGATATAGATAGAAACACAACAGATGTTGGAGAATTTATTACACTTCTCTAATTTTTGACAGATCAACTAGACACTAAATAAATCAGAAAATAGATAATGAGAAATAGATTTGTGAGGGGAGCCCCGGCATCCCTGAAGAGCTTTGTGACTGCTCTTCTCTATAGGCCAAAGCTTAGAGTGGAAACCAAAGTCACTCGATTGGAAAACTTAAATGCAACAAGAATAATTGGATCCTGGTATGGCAGGGGCCAAGTGGCAGCACTCAACCGTCAAAAGCAAGGTGGGCATAGTCACCGTGATGGACAGGGAGGCAGAGTGATTATCAGAATAGCCTGACTCATGTAGGTCCGTGGCATTGGCTGGTTAATCACAGTGTTCTAGATGTGAAATAGATAAGAAGTCTACCACATTTTCACTTGATCTGTGTAAGCAGGAAACTTTCAGGTCAAGTGAACAAAAGTCTAACTTGAATCGTAAAAACAGAGAATCTCAGCCTCTCCATCAATTCCCAGACTTGAGGCAATTTACCAGAACCCAGAACCCCTTGAATAAAGAGGAGGCTGAGTCCCCTCTAGTGAGGACCCCAAACACTACCCAAAATTTACATTGTCAATCTTTCTCTCATCCTTTGCCAAAGGGACCTACAGCCTTTTACCACAGTAACTGTGTATTGGGGTAAAGGAAAAAATCGGAACTTTCAGGGGATATCAGACACAGGCTCTGAACTGACTGATTACAGGAGATCCAAAATGTCACTGTAGCTCTTTAGTTAGTGTAGGGAGGATCAATGGAGTTTTAGCTCAGATTTGACTCACAGTGGGTCCAGTAGGACCTTGAACTCATCCTGTAATCATGTCCCCAGTTCCAGAATGCATAATTGCAATAGACAAACTCAGCAGCTGGCAGAATCTGCACATTGGTTCGCTAACCTGTGGAGGGAAGGCTATTATTGTGGGAAAGGCCAAATGGAAGCCATTAGAGTGGCATCTACCTAGTACAATAGCAAATCAAAAACAATACTACATACCTAGAGGGATTGCAGAGATTAGTGCCACCATCAAGGACTTAAAAAACCCAGGGATGGTGATTTCTACCATATCCCCATTCTACTCTCCTATTTGGACTATACACAAGACAAATGGATTCTGGAGAATGATAGTGGATTATTGTAAGCTTAACCAACTGGTGACTTCAAATGCAGCTGCTGTACCAGATGTGATTTAATTGAGCAAATTAACACATTTCCTGGTACTTGGTATGCAGCTACTGATCTGGCAAATACATTTTTCTCCATACGTGTTCATAAGCCCAACCAGCAGCAGTTTGCAGAAAACTGAAAGCTGAGATTGCCACCCAGCCACTTTGGGCTCCTTTTACTTCTGAGTCAACAGGCTAAGGAGGAAGTTATGGTGCTTGCTGGGTGATTAATCCAGACCACCAAGAGAACATTGGACTACCACTCTAGGATGGAGGTAAAGAATAGTATGTCTGGAATACAGGTGATCCCTTAGGGACTGTCTTAGTATTACCGTGCCCTGTGATTAAGGTCAATGGGAAATTAAAATAACCCAATCCAGGCAGAACTGCAAATGGCCAGTACACTTCAAGCATGAAGGTTTGGCTCATATTTCCATGTAAAAAACCACAACCAGCTGAGGTGTCTACTGAAGGCAAATGGATTGCAAAATGGGTAGTAGAAGAAGGTAGTTGTAATAGCAGTTAAAGAAACAGGGACAGTAATTGTCATGAGTATTTCTTCCCTATTTTGTTAAGAATGTGTTTGTGTGTATATATACATACATTAAGCAATTTGTCTTTTGGTTTTTGTTCCTTTCTTATTTCTTTGTCATGTAACATAAGCTATATTAAATTTGTGTCGGTATTTAAGTATTGTTAATTTTGTATAATAGTTAAATTATGAGCTAACAGGAGAATTGTACATATCACCTAAGGACTTTACTTCCTCATCTGGGTAAGAGATTCGTGAGTTTTCAGTTATATGCAAGATAGCCGTATCATGTTAGGTCAAACTTGTTATTGTCTTTATTTGGAGATCAAGCATGGTTTAAAGAGATGCATATGGGTTGATAAGTGTGGACTTTGTGACGGTTAATTTTAGATGTCAAGTTGACTGGATTAAGAAACACCTGGAGAACTGGTAAAGCACCATGTATGGGTTTGTCTGTGAGGGTGTTTCCAGAGGAGATTGGCTTGTGGGCTGGTGAAATGAGTGGGGAAGATCCACTCTCAGTGTGAGTGGGCACCATCTAATCAGCTGGCAGCCCAGATAGAATAAAGAAGGAGAGAAAAGGATTTTCCTTCTCTCTCTCTCCTGCAGCTGGGGAACTCTTCTCCTCCAGCCCTTAGATAACAGCACTCCAACCTCTCTGGCCTTGAAACTCCAGGATTTACCCCAGTGGCTGCCTGGATTCTCATGCCTGCAGCCTCAGGCTGAGAATTACACCACTTGCTTCCCTGATTCTGAGGCTTTCAGGCTTGAACTGAGCCATGCTACTGGCATCCTGCAGATGGCCTATGGTGGGACTTATCACCCTCTCTAATTGTGTGAGCCAATTCACCTAATAAATCTCCTCTTATATCTATCTGTCTATCTATCTATCTATCTATCTATCTATCTATCTATCTATCTATCTATCTAATTAGTTCTGTCTCTCTGGAGAACACTGACTAATACATATTTCTTGAGCAAAAATAAATGAGGTTACTCTTCCCCCAAATATCCATGGATTATTTATAAAACATTGTTTATACACTAGGTTCCAAAGAAAATAAATGCCAAAATGTAGACAAATTGAAGGCTCCTTCTATAAGCATGTGGGTACTAAGAAAGCCATTCATTAACTGGGACACAAACTTTATTGGCTCCTGCCCTAATATGTGACCTTGACCTTCTGTGAGATCCCCTTTGTAAATGTTTCTTGGATTCTTTAGGAGTTTTGTTCTATATTCTAATATACAGTCCTCTAATTTTTTTTTTTTTTTGAGGAGGGGAAATGAGTTCTTTTATGTCTTTTGTCTTGGATGAATAAAATATCTGAAGGAAAGGGGTAAATCTATTATAATGTCCACATAATGTGATTGAATATCTAGGAAACCTAAGAGAAGCAACTGAAAAACTACTACCAAAAAATAAAGATTGTAGTTGCAGTATCAGAGTATAAAATAAACATAGTGTACATAATTATTTCCTATATGTAAATAGTGAGCAATTGGGATATATAATTTAGAAAAAGACTTCATTTACAGTAGCAACATAGTAAATTTAATAAGAAATGTGCAAATTATATAGCAGGAAACCCTTAAAAGACAACTTAAAAAATGGGTATGAGAAAATGGAAAGACTTAGCAGTTTCTTGCATGAGAATATTCTAATAAATACATCATAAAGAGGTCACTTCTTCCTAAGTTAATTTATAAATTTAACATGAGTGGGATAAAAAATGTCAACATTGAATAGTCCTCAACCCCAGGACTATTCAAACTGATTTTAAATTCATACAAAAAAATAAACTAGCAAGATTAGTCAGAAAATCTCTTAAAATGAACAGTGAAAGGAACCAAGATCTACCCAAGATAAAGACATACCATAAAGCCTCACTAATTAAAATAGTGCAGTATTAGCTCATGAATTATCAGACCAATGGAACATAATAGGATGTTCAGAATGTATTTCAGACACGTGTAGTATTTAGAACATGTTTAAGGCAGTATCTCAATTTAGTGACATAAGGATAGATTTTGTTTTTTAATAAATGGCATTAGCCTAGTTGGGTAGCTATTAGAAAAAAGATGATGTTGCACCCATGCTTTATGTAGTAGAATAAAATAAACTTCAAGTAGAACACATTTTTGAGGAAACTGAAAGAAAATATGGGCAAATTCCTTTATAAATTTGGAGTAGGAAAGGCCTACGTTCTAAATATGACTCAAAACCATAGATATAAAAGATAAATGATGTTAATTTAAAAAATTAAAATCCCACGTAAAAAATGGGGAAGATCAAAAGAAAAATCACCCATTTTAAAAAATTGGTAACTCATATCAAAAACAAAGGACTTGTGCCTGAGTATGTGTTTAAATTCTAAAAATTGATCTAAAAAGACAGCAATTCAATGGTAAACCGGGAAAAGCTATGAACAGATAAATAACAATCCATGGAATTAAAGGAATACAAAGGCACTTAAACCATTTGTACACTTTCCCCCATGAAAAATGAAATGTAAATTAAAATTACAATAAAATATCATGTTTGATTCATCATCTGGCAATAATTCACAATTTTCTAAACACTGGTACTCACACATTGCTAGTGGGAATTAAAAATAATACGTAGAAAAATTTGGCAACATTTATCAAAATTACAAATTCGTTTATCCTTTGTCTCAGCAATCTTATCTCCAGGGATGTATCTTACACATACATTTGCTCACATATAAAATAAAAAGATAGTTACAAGGTTATCCATTGCAACTGTTTTTCATAGTGAAAGACTGGAAACAACAAATGTCTATCACTGCAAATTCGGTGAAATAAAGTATGTCACATTTATACAATGAAATACTATACAGCTGTAAAAAGGAATGATAATGCTCCTTTCTATTAATATGGAAAGATCTCCAGCATGTTTTTCCAAGTGAAAAGGAAAAATCAGGAATATAGTCAGTGACATTGTACTTTTTACAAGAAAGAGGAGGAAATAAGATTGTACATTTGTAATTGCTTGTGAGCATTGAAGAATACACAAGAAATGATGAACATGATTACCCACATGGAGGTGGGCTATGGAGTAGACAGTCATAAATATGGAAGTGACTAAGACTTCTTAATTCATAGCATGAATATACTGTTACTATATTTAAACTAGGTAAATGGATTTTCTGTTCAAAACAAAAATAATGCAAGGTATAAAGAGAAAAAAAGATGAAATACCAACTCAGAAAAAAAGTTTGCAACATTTGTCACTGTCTAAGTGTTAATTTATAAAGCCATTAATATAAAAAAGTTCTGATAAATTAGTCAGAAAAGGCCTTTTTCTGCTCAGAAAAAGATGGCTGAAAAAAATGAGCAAATAATTCATAAATAGAGATGCAGATGGCTTTTAAACATGAAAATATGCTCAAATTCACTCATAATTAATAATGTATATTAAAATAGAAATATGACACTTCTTTCTGAATATCAGATTACACATTTCGAAGGTTGATATCTCAGTAGAGCAGGGACATAAAGAAATAATAAGACTCTTGTATGGTTGATGGGGTACTAAATGGATACAGTGTTTTTGAAGAGCAATTGGCAAAATCTATCAAAATTTTAAGTGCCTCTTTTCTTAGAATCAGCAATTTTACTCATAGGTTTTTATTTTACAGATAGATACATATGTGCACAGACACATATGCAGAGAGAGAGTCATTGTAGTATCAACTGGGATCACCAAAGAAAATAAAGCACATTTTGATACAGAGGAAAAAATATTATGTAAATATTAAAAACAATCAGGTAGACCTTTGTATATGCTAATGGGAGATATTTAAATGTGCTAAAAAGCAAAGTGCAGAATAGCATATATAATAGTATGTTTTAAGCGTATATATATAATATGTATTATAATACTTCTAGATTATAGAAATATATATGTAATCTATCAATAGTGAGTGATAACCTCTAGGAATGAAATTAAGTATCTAGAATGAGGTCTTACTTTTAAATGTATACATTTTTATTTTCTTTGAATATTTTACCATGTACCTATATTAATTTTCAATAAGTTAAATTACCTAAAATTATATAATTAAAAATAAAAGGAGATCCAGACAAACAAATCCCACCCCTTACAATTAATTTTGGGTGTTAGTCTTACAAACTATTCAAAATAATAGTCTTTGAGTAGTTTGTAAGACTAATCAGTATATAAAATAATCTTGCTAGTATGTTTTTCTGTATGAATTTAAAATTGATTTGAATAGTTCTGGGGTTTGAGACAATTCAATGTTGATATTTTTATTCTAGTAATGTTAAATTTATAAATAAATGTAGGGAGAAGTTAATCTTGAAACAATCCAAATATTCTTCTAGTGAGAAAACATTTTTCATGGTTTGTTTCCATTTTGTTTAGTTTTATAAGTAAGGGTGGTTTTTAAAAGGGCCTCTTCCTGGCAGCTGAATTACAGTAACTTTCCTATAACATGCTAGTGTCTCTCACTCCTTAAAATGCATAAGAATCCCTTGGGAAGCTTATTAAAATGCAGATTTTGATTCAGAATATCTTCCTGAGGCCAGAGAATCTGCATTTCTAACTAGCACCCAGATGACCCTAAAGTTGGAATCCATGTACCACATTTTGAATAGTAAAAAATCATCTTCCAGAAAAGCATAAATGAATTTCTTTTTCTGCAATGTGCCCTCCATCTATTTTGTTCTTTCTTTGCAGAGGAGAATTACTCACAATCTCAGATGAGAAAGCTTTCATCTTCAGCAAAGAGCAAACACTGGATTAGAAGTTTTCTAAATTGGCTTTTGGCCTCTACTCTGTCAGGTAACACGAGATGGTTTGCAGCAGAATTCTGTATCTTATTTACCTGATCAGAGGGGTTGTGCAGTTACTATTCTCTCCAAGCCTGCGTAATGACATGCAACAAGCCATCAGTCATTTAAATTGCCAAAGACAGGATTGAAGGATGGAGGTCCCTCTACTGAGGGGGAGGGTAAGAAACAACAATAAAAAAAATTTAATTGGAGCCTGGCCAGGGTAGATGTGGGTTAAGGAGTAGCCTACTCCCTGCTCCTGTATTGGATCTGGAAGGTGGGAGTGCATGGGAAAGAGATGCGAAAACATGGCCTCAAATTGCCCTGATTGATTGAGACACAGTGATCAAGAGAGTGCTCTGCAAATTTTCTGCCCCCAATGTGGGATGCCTCCGACAAACTCACTTTCTAGCTGGTTATAGCACATCAAAGTGGGATGAAATCCAAGATTTTCCTAACGGCTCTTTCCAAGACCCGTGAAAATAAGAAATCAGGAAATTTCATCAGATTCCCTGAGGAGCCAGAGAACAGCCCCAGGTGGACTCCTCCCATCTGTACATGCAGGAAGGTAAACACAGCCTAATAGCATTGAAACAAAAAGTGCCCATTTTCACCTTCTTATTATGGACCCAGACATATGGACCTTCGAAAAGAATAGGTAAAAGCTACCAAGATCTGGACAGCAGCAGGTGTGTTTCCTTTCTTCTTCAAGGTTATCCCGGGTTCCGTGTCAGAAAATGTACATATTTTGACTGTGGGAACTCAGCATATGAAATTAGAAGTGATGCTACAGTGCCCACAACAATTTAGGGACAAGATGATCATCATGGGATTTTTATAAGAATAAAAAACATGGCAACAAAGTAAATGGTCCATAATAGGGTATTGGCTGAAACGATTATGGTACATCAGACAATGATTTACTAGGAAGTTATTAAGCATTGTGGTTCCAAAGAATATGTGATGGGCTTTTTAAAAAGTAATGAGCTTGTAGGGCATTTTTATTTATTCATTTTTTTTTCATTTCTACATGTTAAATAACAATTTATGCCTTCTCCAATCAGAAAAGAAATATAAAGTATAAATAATAATGCCAGTAGAGTTGGGGAGCAAGATGAGAAGATGATCATTGTAGGGACAGGTACGTGACCTTCTTTGGAGTAAAGCCTAAGTTAGCTCAGTCCCAAAGTGCCTATCAGGGCTACTATCCTACCTGGGTGCATCTGAGTGGAAATACAGAATAATGTAACATTATGTGTCAACTTCTGCCATAAGCTATAAAAAAATAATGTATTCCAAAAAGACAATAACCATTTCAAACTAATGTTGTGCTAAATGCTACTTTTGGAAAGGGGATGATAATTTTGCCCTGGGAGTGCAGCCAATGAACCCAATCCAACTTTATTTATGTTTCACTGTGTTTAGGAGTGTTCCTTCTGCCCCCAATGTTCCAGAGGCTCTTTGATATTTACGAGCTTTAAATCTCTTTCTCCAAGCTGTTTGGCATTTAAGGGCCTGGCAGTCTCAGGCTCCCTTGTTCTTTCTGAAAGCTTCAGGAAGTTGCTGTTTCTGCAGTTTTCTCTGAATCAGAAATTTCTTTCCTTTCCAGACAGAAAATGGACTGTAGTGGCAACAAGTTGGTGAGTTGAAAAGGATTAGAGGAGAGCCCAAAATTCAGGAGGTCCGTTGGAGGAATATTCATGAATTAGTATGAGTTTGTTATGGATATGCTGAAATCCGAAATCCTGGTACCTGTGCCTGGGATCTTATTTGGAAATAGGGTCTTTACAGATGTCATCAAGTTAACATGAGGTCCTTAGGATGGACCCTCAATCCAATATGACTAGTGTCCTTATAAAATCAGAAGATGGTCACAAGAAGGCACAGATTCACGGGGAGGAAACCATATGAAGACAGAAGCAGAGATTGGCACCACAAGCTGTTATGTAAGCCCAGGAGCACCAAGCGCTGATAGTCACCACCAGATGCTAGAAAACAGCAAGGAAGGATTCTCTCCAACCAGCTTCAGAGAGAGTGTGGACCGCTGACACCTTGATTTTGGGCTTCTAAGCCCCAGAGTTGTGAGACAATATATTTCTGTTGTTTTAAGCCACCCAGTTTGTAGTACAGCACTTTGTACAGCACTATATAACCACAGTGCAGTTGTGAACATCAGCTAGCTTTGTCCTTAGCAGATGGGACCTAGGACAGGAAATCTTTGAGACCTGGAGTTTGACTAAGAAATATAAGACTGAGTCACACAATGCATTGGGAAGCTTCAGATGAACAATTCTTGGTATGTTGAGGAGATGGCAGCATTAGACATTTAAAGATGTTATGAGGTCAGTTGAAATTGAGAGTAGCAAAACGTATTTATTGTTTAAACTTATTTTTAGCCAAGCGTATATCTAAAGGTAGCCATGGGATCCATGCCCCTTTTCTTCTCTCCCTATCTATCTGTTGGATGGTTGGCATCTACAGCTGGCATGGTGCAATCTAGTCCACTGCATGCAATACTTCCACCCAAACCCACGCTCGGATCAAACAGGAATTCAATATTATTTGTGTTTGTATTTACCTAAGCTCAGAAATTGACTGGTTGTTAGGGGAAATATGTTTTTCTCTTACCATCTTTTCACCCTTGTTTTGGTAAAATAGTACTCCTGTGTTCCTCAGGAGAATAACCTCTCCTCCAACGTCAATCTCCGTGGTTTAAGTGAGGCCATTGTTTGGCTTGCCCCCTAAAAGTAGCACACAAGGGAAAGATTGGGAGCAAGGAGTTTATTTGGGAGGTGATTTTAGAAGCAGGGTCAAGAAGCAGGGAGACAGAGAAGAGGGAGGAGGATAGGTCTATGCAACAACTATCACAGAGCTGGTTTCTACAGTGGGCAACTGGGATAGACTCCCACTGGGACATACTACAAAACCTGATAGAATGTACTTAATAACTGTCTCTCTGACAGCTGGGAGGTACAGGCATATATCCATGAACTCCATCCCCTGTGTGTTGGGAGTTGCCCCAACAACATCAATCTCATGCATGTCTAAGATGCAACTATACTCAAGCTGAGAGAGTGTTCATGGCTTTGGAGAAACTCCTTAAGCAAATAAACCAGACATGACAGATGCTTGAGGACTTAAATTCTGCAGGGGGTGGGGGCGAGATTAATTTAAACCAATGGGCTATCACATCCTAGGGTTACAATGAAAACTATGATTGGCTAAAGATGACTATGTGACTCAATTAAAGCCAGTAATAGGAAAAAAAAAAAAAACTCAACAATTGGGAGAAGGAAAAAAAATCTGTTTTGTCCACTGGGCTTGGAAAAATGAGAGTACAAGGTCTGGAACACTGCAGTCCATTTGCGACCATGAGGGAAATACCAACACAGGGGAAATGAACTACAAAAGAAACAGAGAGAAAAAACTGGACCCTCAGGATAGCCATTGAGCCAATGAAATTCATAATGCCTAAAGTCAGAAGGTAGACTGATTTTTTAACCCTTGCAAGCCTATACATTTCCTATTTGCTAAACTACTTAGAATTGGGTTTCCAATTGGAAGGGCTTTGACTCTGAGTTAATCTCAGTATGGCCCCAGACCAGCAGCACCAGCAGCACTGGGAACTTGCCAGAAATGCAAAAGCTCACGCCTGGCCCCAGATCTGCTGATTCCGACTCTCTGTAGGGGAGGCTCAAAAATCTGTATTTTAACAAATCATGCTAAACTTTGAAAACTGCTGCCCTA
The DNA here is from genome assembly GCA_963574885.1 of Lepilemur ruficaudatus. Taxonomy (NCBI): domain Eukaryota; kingdom Metazoa; phylum Chordata; class Mammalia; order Primates; family Lepilemuridae; genus Lepilemur; species Lepilemur ruficaudatus. Next base: position 62,372 of record CAUYRT010032319.1, on the reverse strand, counting down.
ACAGATACATTAGGTTAACCCACCAGAAGCCAACATCATTGGCAAAAGGAATAAAAAAGCATCAGCATCTAAAACACAAAACAAACTAATGCAATTTTAAATGTAGTTTGATATTTGGAGCAAGTTGCTCTCACTGTCTACAAAATATACCCAGGATCCAGAGTAATCATAGTAACTTAAAGAATTCCAGGGTGACTTAGAAGGGCACTGCAGAAGCAACTCCATATATTTTTCATTTTTCCTTATTAAAATTTTAGATTTATCTGCACAGCTCTGCCTCATTAGAAGGCTTGAAAGGCTGAAAAATGAAGACAAGAGCTTTAGATTTATTTCTTTGTCTTTTACTTATACTGACCCAAACCAGATACCAGAACAATTATGGTGAATTTTGTTTTTTATATTCTTTTTCTTTTTCTCATAGCAGAAATGCCTGATGAAATTTCATTTATGTCCTTTTAGCCCCTTGAGTTTGCTAATGCTGCTAAATAAGGTTGCCTTTTACACCTCGAATGGTAAGGGAAAGAAAAAAGAAAGAAAGAAAGAAAGAAAGAAAGAAAGAAAGAAAGAAAGAAAGAAAGAAAGAAAGAAAGAAGAAAGAAGAAAGAAAGAAAGAAAGAAAGAAAGAAAGAAAGAAAGAAAGAAAGAAAGAAAGAAAGAAAGAAAGAAAGAAAGAAAAAAGAAAAAACCTGTTTTCTTTTGTCAGATTCCATGAAAGTAATCACTCCTAAGAATTACTGGAGAGAAACAAACCCTGAATTTGATAAGGAAGCAAAACTTGGTTTATTAGCCAAGCTCATGCATGCAGTTGAATCTCTTTAATTTGGTAGCATTTGAGGAAAGACCAATGTTCATTAAAGAGAGTAGGAATTATGGATTTTTAAAAAGAAATAGAGTGCCAGGCATAGTGGCTTGCACCTATAGCTCTAGCTACTTGGGTGGCTGAGGCAGGAGGATTGCTTGAGCTCTGCACTGAGCTATGATCACACCATTGCACTACAGCATGGGAGACAGATTGAGACCTCATCTTGCTAAAAAAAGAAGAAGAAGGAGAAGGAGAAGGAGAAGGAGAAGGAGAAGGAGAAGGAGAAGGAGAAGGAGAAGGAGAAGGAAAGAAGAAAGAAGAAAGAAGAAGAAGGAGATTTTTTATTCCTATCTACAAATCATAACTCTGTTAACAAATTTTTTATAAGGAGAGATCCTGCAGAATTCCTTTTAATTCCTAATTATTAAAACTTGCAGAATTCATCTACATGGAAATATGGTTCATGCTTAAGTCCAAGAAAATAGTTGATTTTATGAAATTGCTAAGTAATGCTTCTCTCAAACATTGTACCGTTCAATTACAGGCAAAATTCTTTCCTCATAGATTTTGGAAGTTCCTAATTCTCAGAGGAATTGTGTTGCCAGGGCTTTTGAAAAAAATTATTTAGAATCTCAGAAGATCTTTTCCATAGACACTATATCATAAAAAGTGATTAGTTCTCAGTTTGGTATAGAATGCTGTAAACTCACAAAATCCTGTTTTCTCTTCCCTCTGGGCCCACAGCTAAACTACATTTCCCAAGCTCCCCTGCGGTTGAATAAGTCCATACAATATGGCCAATGAAATGAGGGTAAAGTGGTATGTGTTTTGTCTATGCATAGTATCTCCCATGCAATCCTGATCCTCCACTCTCTTTTCTCTTGTCTGCTGACCAAAGGCAGTAGAGAGCTCCAAGGTCCTAGTGCCGAAGTCTGTATATGTCATCCTGTGGGCTGACCCCTTGTTTTTATAAATAAAGTTGTATTGCAACACAGCTATGGCCACTTTTTAATATATTATTTATGCAGCTTTCACACTACAATGATAGCAGTTGCAACAGAGACCGTATGGCTCATATATCTGAAAAGATTTACTCTCTGGCCCTTTAAAAAAATGTTTCCTGGCATCTGTCTTAGGACATTGCAGAGTTAACACGTGGGTACAGCCTGGTTCCCTGAGTGACTGCATGAACTAGACCCCTTCGCCCCTCTACTGACATGCATTGGGTTGTGATATAAGCAAGAAATAAATTTTCATTTTGTTAAACATCAAGACTGGAGGGATAAGACCAGATGCAGATGCGGGTCTTTGTTAGAACACTTAAGTTGGGCTATCTCACTGATATGTTAGAATAGCCTCCCAGTCCCCAACACACATACACATATTTAAGCTCTAATGATGCTAATATAATAAAACCGGCCCCTGAATTATTCCAGTCTCTCCCATCCCCTGTGACTGGTGCAGAGCCCCTTAGAACTGTGTTGGAATGGAGGGTATGGAGTGGGTAAAGACATTGGCACACTGGCTGCCCCCACAGAAGCTGGCATTACAAGAGGCAGTGCTGATATCAAAACGGGGGTGGGAGGGTGGGTGAAGGTAGAGGAGGATTATTCTCATATAGAGATTATTTACAAATTGTGTTTCTATGTTGGCATCTCTCCACACTGAAAGGGAAATCTTTAGACTAAGATCTGATTACAAATACCAAAACTGTGAGTCCTTAGGAAATAATGTTTTTGTATGTTAGAAAATGTCCCAGCTTCAGTTTGGGGTCCAGAAGAACTTACTCTTCCTAAAACGAAGAAATACATTATTTTCTTATCCTCTGTAAAAAGACCATATTTTTACCCAAGCCTTTTATTTTTTCAATTCCCATGGATTCAATTTGCCCCAAGAGCTCTGAAATGCTTAGATTTTTATTTTATTATCTTTCCTGCAACACACATTTGCTATATCCTTCTTGTATTTCGCTGGTATTATAACTCCTCTGGAATGAGTCCTAGCATCTCCAATGTTGTATTCTGAGACTTGGGAAGCAGGCTAGCCATTTTCTCTACATTAATAGGCAGAAAAGTTCTGTCCTCAGGGTAGCTTTCTGATTGCTGACTATAATAACCAGTGTCACTTACACAATAAAAAGTTTTATGTGAATTTTTTTATTGTCTCCTCCTGGAAAATTGTAGTCATTGCTCATCCAGCAGATGTGTGAGGCCTCAGGCTGAATGCATCTGTTTCTCTTCTATGTGGTCACCCCGGTCCCTACCCCAGCAGACAGGCAAAATCCCCAAGTAAATCATCATTGTAAATCAAATATAGACCACAGGACCGTTTTTGTAAACATATTTGGGGCTCTGATCCCTTTTGTCTCAACGGAATTTGTCCATCTTTTGTCATTTATAGTTGCAGAAGGCTTCTCCCTTTCCTGGTATCTCAGTGTGGGTTCCCCAGAGGCTGACCCTGAATAAGAATTTCAGTGCAACTAGTTTGTCTGAGAGGTGATCCCAGAAAACACCAGTAGGGTTGTAGGAGATGGTAGAGACGGAAGAGAAAGCAGTCAATAGAGAGCCTGTCAGCACTGTGGGCAACAGGGGCTCAGTCCCAAGGGGGATTTCTAGAAGCCCAGTGTAGAGCCTGCCTCAGAATGATCTCACTCAAAAGGCAGGGAACCCATTCCCATCAGTCACAGTGGAGAGCTGCTTGTTGGTGGTGTCAGTTCCTTGGAATGCCCAGCTTGCTGCGTGAGTGGGCAAAGTGTGCTTCTTAGTCCAGAGAAAGTCTTCAGGCAAAGAATTGCAGATCCTGCTGTTCACTGATGGTAAAGGGACATGGGCAGGAACGGACAGCGTGTGCTGCATTTGGGCAGAAGAATCAGTGTCACCTCAGGGCTTTTCCTCAGGTCTGAATTAATTGGCAGTGCCTTAGACAAACTTTCCCCTGGGTAAGAAGGTCTTGAGGGCCTTCTTCCAGCTTGAGTTCTCCCTTACTCAAGAGTGACTTTGTAGGTGAACAGGGTGTTTTGGGACCTAAATCATATAGCCTCAGGGGGACTTGGAAGGACACTTGTCTTCCAGAAGCTTTCCCTCCCAGGGCCATGACACCCAAAATTTCAAAGTTAATCTGGCAGTGTTTTTTGTTTTTTTTTTTTTACCCTGGTTAAATTAGAACTTTTCTGGGGGCACAGAAAGTATATCCAAAACTTAATCCTCATTCATCTGAAGAGTGAATAAGCCCATTGAAACTCTCTCTTGTGGTGTCTGACAGGGCAGTGGTGGGAGATGCGGTACGTGTTAAGTGTGAGTTCGGGTGGCCCGTGTGTTATGTGTGTGGTGTATGTGAGTGTCTACACAAGGATCCTGGCCATCCAAAGTGGTGCACACATGTGTGGGTTTCACTGAGGGAGGTTCTAAGAACACCTCCAGCCTCTCCCTAAGGGCTCTGCCGCTCTGAGGGACAGCTCCCCTGCTCTCTCCTCACCACCATCCTGCGCAGCTGACTTCATGCTGCTTGCAGGTGAGCTTCGACTGCAGCTGCTGCAGGCTGGGCTGTGATGGTGGCTCTGAAGAGCTCTTAGATTCTCAGGTAACTCAGTAATGGATTGTTGGCATGGATCTCCAGAGACCAGCTGAAAAGGCTCAGGCTCTGAGCGAGAAGGACATCCAGGCACCATGAAGGCTGCCCAATTTAAGTGAAGAAAGTGTGAAACAAGTTTCTTAAGCAAGAAGACCAGACGTTTCCAGAAATGGAGGGAGAGTGCCTGAAGAGTCAGAGTCAACCTGGGAATTACTCATTTCTTAGCCACAGTGCCTGCCTCATGTCCAATTTTCTTATGTCCAGAAAGCACATCCCGCACCCCCCCTTGTCCCTAAAAGCAAGACACTTTGCCATGACCTTTCCAACCAGAAACTGCTGACGCCACTGGACCAGTGGTTCCCAATCCTAACCACATATAGGGTTTACCTGGAGGGTTTTAAAAGCACCGGTGCCCTAATCCACCCCAGAGATGCTTAGGTTATTGGTTTGGGAGCAGTCTGGTCATCAGAATTTTTAAATCTCCCTAAGCCATTCTCACGTGCAGCCGGGGTAGAGCTCTGCTACACTGAACTACCTCAAGTTCAAAGAGGGGATCTCAGAGAATGTCCTGGCTATTGTTGAACCAATAATTGGCACTTTAAAGTTCACATCTCAAAAAAAAAAAAACACTCATTATTTATTCCTAAATGCCTAAATCTGTTCCTCATAGAGTGGAGTCATTGTTCTCATACCCTATATTCCATCTGTCAGAGAATATTGAAAGCTCTGCCTTCCAAATGCATCTGGAAAATGATCCCCTCTCATCATCTACACCTTTACCACCTGGTTCAAATTAACATTGCTTGCTCTCCTGTATTATCACACTAGCCTCCTAACTCATCTTCCTAAATTTGTTTTTCTCTTCAGTTGTAGCTCATGCAGAAGCCAGGTGAGCCTTATAAATCCTGAAGAATTATGTCCTTCCTCCATTAAAATCCTTCTAATACTTTCTCATCCTGCTATGAACAAAAACCTGAGTCTTACACACCCCTATGTGATCTGCTCCCAACTACCATGGGAAGAGAGGATTCTTCTGTGGAAGACAGTCCTTGGTTAAGAGAATAGTAGAGTTACAGGGTTAAACAAAATTCTCAAAAACTATAATTAACCAGGGATCATTATGAAGTCTGAAGGATGCACTGTGTGCAGCACATTCTAAACTCAGCTAAGAAAACCTTTTAGAGAAAGATGACACCATCCCCACTTTCCATTGACATTGACGTTAACAGCCTTGCCTGCCTGTAGCAAAGGGAATCGGGCAGGCTTGACAACCCCAATCACCTTGGCAGAAGCAAAAAGGGCTGTGAAAAAAGTGACCAAACTCCTTGCTTTCTTGGCCAGGTCAAGATTTTCTATTTTCTATGATTTTCTGGGTTTTTTTTAATGATTCTATATTCTGCTTTCTAGTTTCTGCACTTGATAATAAAAGCACATCCAGTGGATTAATTGATGTTTTTACATAAAAGGAAAAAAAGATTCAGCATGTCTTTCAGACCAGTGGCTAGTATAAGGGGGTGCATGGTTAAGAAAAACCAGTGACACCTTACATGTTTAAATTAGTATACTTCTTTTATCTGAAAAGACATGTCTCTCAAAACTTAGTCGGACTCAAGAAATATTATTTGAATATGCTAAAAGAAAAACCAGTGACACCTTACATGTTTAAATTAGTATACTTTTTTTATTTGAAAAGACATGTCTCTCAAAACTTAGTTGGACTCAAGAAATATTATTTGAATATGCTAAAAGCCCTTAAATAAGATAGCACTTAAGAAAATTGATATCAATCAAAAGTGTCAGCCATGCTGAATTTACTGATATCTCATTTGGTGGATAGATGTCAGCTGGCTTAGGGACTTTATTTCTATTGTGTGTATGTGCAACTGGTGTAAGGCAAGGAATCACTGCTTTCTGGGATAGGTGTAGAAAGAATATTTTCTATCTCTGTATGGCTTGAACTACTTGATGGTGGTGACTTTTTGAAACCCAGAAATAGCTTTAAAAACCCACCATCCTAACTCATGGGAAGTGATGAGTTTCAGTTTGGCATGGCCATGCTATGAATTTGATGATTAACACACAAACTTCCAGCCCCCTGGCGCCCATCTCTTGAGCCCCTCTCTTTTATTTCCAGGCTTCAATTTGAGGCCAAAGAAGCTCAGAGGCTGAGACATCCCTTGGCTCAACTGTCTGCCTCAGAGATCTGTTTGTGCAGCTGTCCAAATGGCGCTGTTATTCTTTCCTCAAAACTTGGTTTCTCCCCCCATTCCCCAGCTGAGCTCAAACAAAGAGCAACAGATGACATATTTCTGCAAACAAAATATGTTTGTTTTGTTGTAAATACATGAAGAGATCAATAAAGTTAAGCCAAACTTTGCAAGGCCAGAGGTGTTACCAAGAGAATGACATTACAGTTACCAGACAAGAAAAGAAAATGTTTTCCAAAGATAATAGAGAGCACACAGTTCCCCCTCTAACATTTTATAGCCAAAAAGGAAGATGTAATACTGTGAAGAAGAAACACTCTTCTTTGTGTCTCTGAAGCCAATGGATTTCAGTTAAATGCCTTATTATAGCAATTAGGGTTGCTTTACATTTAATTATAAATCAACAGAAACAACCATTGTGTTCATTATTCAACGAAGTTACTTTGCTATTTTTGAAATCATCCTCAAATGTCATTTTGCTTATACTTCCTATTGTCTTTGGACAGTTAATTTCACATACAAATGTATGTGCTGGGCTTAAAATATTAAATGTCTCTGTCTTTATTGTTTACTGATACAATATTTATATAGTAGAAGCTTTCCCTCAAGTAATCATACTATGTGAGTATTTGATCTAGAAATCCCCTTTGGTAAATGGAGGAGAGATGTATGAGTAAGGTCAGTGGGTCTGTGTGGCAGACAGAAAACATACATTTTGAAGAGCTCAAGGAAGTACAGAGGCAACTGGAATACTAGGGAAAAAAAGAAATTTTGCTTAGTGGAAGAGAAATGGGTCAGAAAGAGAAGTGTCATATTCTTTACATCAACAAAAAAAGCCTCCTTATATATGATACAGGATTTGTAGCAGGTGGAACTCTAGGTGCTGGGGGACAGCAATTAACAACAACAATAAAATTTCTGCCTCCATGGAGGGTACCTTCAGGTGGGAGGTACAGTTAAGACATACACAGAAAGAAAATCACAAGTGGAATATATACTGTATTAGATGATAGTGCTATGGAGAAAATTAAAAAGAAGCCAGCCAGCACCCACAAGAGTGAGCTGGAATTTTGAGCTGCTCCCAGTTGAGCTTTGAGGTGGCTCCAGCCTCTGCCTTGATTGCATCCTGTGAGAGACCCAGAGCCAGAGGACCCTCCTATGCTGTGTCTGCTTTCTCACTCACAGAATCTGTGAGATGATAAATGTGTATGGCTTTAAGCTGCTAAGTTTTAGGATAGTTAGTTACGCAGCAATAGATAACTGATGCATCAGCTTAAATCTGTAAACTGCAGACCTGAGAATGAAATAAGTGCTCAGGTTTGGGGAGTGGTTTGCTCTGTAGCATTATTGTGGCAATAGACAACTGGTAGAACATGAAATTCACACCTCGGAGTTATGGAGAGCAGAGGGAAAGCTTGGTTTTGAAAAGAGCAATGAGATATCAGATGAATTCCTTACTTCCAGGTCCAGGAATATTGGGAGAAAATGAAATTTTTAAAGCTGATTTTTGTATACAGTTTTTAAAATAAATTTCACTGTTTAATAGCTTCATTGTGCATCTAGAAACAGAACTCTGTAGTTTGTAAAACTTTGTAAATCAAACAGTGAGGCTATTAATTATGACAGAGCAGAGAAACATAAAATGTTCTTCTCATAGGTGAGATGCAATTCTGTTCTACCAGTTGACATGCACTATTCCCTTTTTTCCGTTTTGCTCTAGCATGAGAGAGGACCCAAAGTGCATTGTACAGCCCTGTCATATAATTATGCTACATTTTAAACAGTTTGATTTTTAAAAGGTCATTTAGAGAGGTAGCTATAGGTAGATAGAAACAAATGTAAATAATCTCTAAGTACAGAAACATTTAATGAAAGCCTGAAATACATCACAGGTAAATAGACTAATATAAATTATAAGATGATGATGATTATGATGATGATGATGAGAGAGACCCTATTCATTGACAGGTACACATATATGAAAGAATAATGTTACTCCAAATGTAGTGGATACTGTTCTCTATCCAGAGCCTCTTCTTCTACCCAGTGTAGCCACCGCGCAATTGCCATGAATGTTGTCTGTTAAAGGGCTCCAGGCTGCCCACCACTTTGGAGACTGCTCTCTACCATAAGGGAGCTGTCTCACTAGGAGTGTTCTACATCACAGTTGCCTGCAGAGATACAAAGTGTCCGGCCCCTTGCCTCAAGGTGAAAGGAACTCTGTGGTCTGACCCATGCTCAGAGCTCCCTGTGCGACCAGGCTGAGGTTAATTTCCAGTGGAGACCACATCCTTGCTCAGCCCCTCCCTGACCCCATCCTGCCTCCTTCACCCCTCTTCTCCTGAGAGCCCTCCTTCAATGCATCACACGCTTTGAAATCCTCATCACAGCCTCAGAATCTCCTTTCTGCTGCCAGGGAAGTAGACCAAAAGCTTCAGACAATTTTCTTATCTTTTCACCAATTTAACGTTTAACTCTACTTCCTGAATGTTGGAGTCCCCATGTGGGTGCATGTATCTGTCCCTGTGTTTGTCCCAGGCAGTTCTGCTCAGGACAAAAATACCTGAAACCATGTTCTTGAGTCACATTAGCTGGTTATACTTTTATGCCACAGCTACCCTCAGTCTCAAAAGGCATCTTCTGTTTGGTCTTGTCATGGACTGAAAGAGCTCTGTCAGCAGGAAAAGAAAGATTTCCCAATTCATCTTGCAATATGGCTGTGTTAGACTTAGAAGTTCCTCTGGAGCATCATGAAAGAGAAATGCCTAGGGTCTGAGCTTGGTGCTCAGGGTACCAAGGGACCACTCACATATTATTTACTGTGACATTTGTCTCCACGTTCTGCCCGCTTCTGAGACGATGCATACTTAAGATCAGAATCATCAGCCTTAAAAGCGGTGGCTGGGAGAAGTCTCTTAAAGGTACAAGGTTCCCTTTATGGTCATTTCTTTTCTTTATGATCCCTCTGATAATTAACTGGGTGAAAGAAGGAGATGATAGGATTCGGGGCTGAAGCCTCTACTGGAATTGGAGTCACCTCCTGCTTGAAGCAATGTGAATTCTCAGCACTGTCTGCATAGAAGTACATTCTGGAGGGTGTAAATCTTCTGTTTCCACCACAAGAGTCCTAAGAGTAGAAAGAAATTAGTTCTTATCCAGAAAGTGGGAGAGAAGGAAATCTTGAATATATTTTTAAAATTTCATAGTATGATGGTGTGTGGTCAAATACGTATGATACACAGGGCAATAGAGTTAACTAGTTGGCATCTTGTTAACTTCGAGAATGCAGGGCTATCTCAGATAGTAAACTGTTTGGATGTGATAATGGGGCAAAGTCCTTATAACAGAACATAAAAGATGACTGTGTTTGAGAGACGTTAGATTAAAGTTGAGGTTGGGAATGTCTGTGAAGGAAATTTCAAAAGCATTGCTGAGTGATTATATGCCAGGCGCTTTGTCTACTGATTCCCTAGGAAATGGCATAGAATTCTAATTACAACTTTTTGAAATAGGTAACAGTGTAATCCCTACTTTGCAATGAGGGAGTGGGTTTTAAGAAGATTCAAGTGATATTTCCAACGAGTGGTAAAGACTTTCTAACTCAGAAAATACCCTTACTTTTACTAAGTGATGCTACAAGTTAACAAACAAGTAAAGTAGCAAGACACAAAGGGCTGGGTGAGTGTGAGAAAGACTCTCTATGTAGGGTGCAGAAAGGGGATAAGCATTTGTACTGAATCCTAGGGGTAAATGGAGATTTAAAATTTTCATAGCAGTGAAAAGCAGTCTAGTATAGTTAAAAAAAATGGGTAGGTTGTGTTCACACTTTGATGTGCAAATTAATCAACTTTCTGATCGTTAATTTATTCTCCCCTTAAGTAGGACAAATAATACCTTACCTTTAGGGTTATTGTAAAAATTGAAGATATGTGCATAGGATCTGGTACATAATAAATGCCCAATTAACTGATTGATTAGTTTGTTTGATTATTTGCTGAGCCTACTCCGTGGCCCTCTAGATAAAAGCTGGGTGGGGTAGAAGATTAATTACTAAAGGCCATCAAACTGCAATTTCATGGAGGAGGTGCGTCTTACACAGGTGAAAAGATAACTTGTTAAAGGAAATCCCAGGTTGCATTCCAGACCTCATCAGAATATTATCTAAAGAAAATGCCATTCCCAAGTTTATTTTACCCTTCATTCCCAAACACACTGCTACTCCAGCATTATGAATAATGACACCATGTTCCTGAGTCTCATTGGCTGATTATACTTTTATTCCATACCAACCCTCAGTCTCAAAAGTCATCTTCTGTTTGGTCTTGTCGTGGACTGAAAGAGCTTTTACTTATAGGAATGTTATTCGTTCATATATGTGTACCTGTGGATGAATAGGATCTCTCTCTCTCTCATCATCATCATCATAATCATCCTCTTATAATTTATATTAGTTTATTTACCTGTGATATGTTTCAGGCTTTCCTTAAATGTTACTGTACTTACAGATTATTTACAATTGTTTCTATCCTTAATTCCTTGCAATCCTACTATTCCTCTGACTCTATTCTCTGATCCCCCAGCATGTCTAGGTGCGTCTGGATATTTCATGATCATACTTCAGATCCCAGTTTAGCTATCATCCCACTGAGAACTATCCTCCCTTGATCTACTAGATGCTGTTCCTATCTTATGCTACAGCAGCATATACCTCCCCCATCAGAACACTTAGACCTCTGGATTATAATTACTCATTTACTTATATAACTGGAATATAACTGGGATCCTTGTGACCCAGTCTCTGAATAGTTTTACTTTAAAAAAATTGTTGAGAGCAATTCAATTTTACTCACTAGTGAAAATACCAGGGGCTTGTTGTAAAGTGAATGTATTATTAAAGTTTACAAAAAGCCTTTTAAAATATTTTCTTTAGATGTATCTCTCACTTTCAATATCTTTCTCATGCTTGAGAGATGCTTAAAACAACAGAAACAACAAAAGTGAAACCAAGTTAGTCTGTTTGCTGTTCCTTCTTTCCTTCCCCAGCTCTCTGCTACACCCAGCCCATGTGGCTTTCCTTTCTTCTTTCCTCATCTATAACACAGATCTTTATCATGATGGTCAACTTACCTTCTCTGTATTCTTGTAATTTCTTTTGCTTTTTGCTATACTAAGGGACATGGAAATGAATAACAAGGAAGAATCTTTCTTCACCTGGGTAATAAGGGTGGAGGGGAGGGGAAGAGAGGCTGTGAATATTCACACATTTATAATTTTGGTCCTTTGCTTATCTTTCTGTGTCCTTAAATATATCCTAAGTACACTGAAGACAAAGATTAGGTCTTGTTAAAAGCTGTATTCTCAGCCTTTATTGTGGTACCTAGCAAAGAGTGGACATCTTAATGTATGCATAACTAAATAGATAAACATAAAAATGGGGAAAATTAAATATAAATGTCACCAATTAGTCTGATTTTAAACCCTGTGAATAGTGAGTGGCCTCTGAGAACATCCCAGAGGTGACACCCTTCTCACATTTAACAAAGAGTTAAACCACAGGTGTGGTTAGGGTTGACCTAGATTGGTTCAAAGAACAAGATGATTCTTAAAAGATTTATTAGGTTTTAGACAAATCACTCTCAACATCCCTCAACTGCATTTTACTTGGTAGTGAGGTATGTAAAGTAAGGGGAAAGAAAGGAGTTAAGGACTAAGGTTTTAAAGTTTTTTGTTAAAACATTCACTTGCAATCATATTTCCATCTGCTGTAAATACTTTGGGATCCTCTTTACACTTTACTCCAGTTCAGAGGCTAATCAATATATTCATGCTTAGCATTCACTTTTACTTGGCCTAGGTGGGTAGGGAAATAGATATTTGTAAGGCTGAACAAAACCTGTGGAGACACATAGATAAAATATTGTCCCCAAATAAAGGTAAAGTAAGCCCAGAATCAACATTAAAATTATTTTTTGACTGCTTCAATTATTTTACACATGCTATTTTTAATAAAATGGTGATGATGATGATGACAGTAACAGTAACTACTATTTGACCGGGAAATATACACAGCCCTTTGAGTACACATGGGCTCCACACAGTAACAGTGTGAAAGGAGAACTGATTCTTCTTCCTTCCTCGGAGCTACTACCAGCTAGAGCTGCCCCATGGTGGATGTGGAGGGTCCTAGTCTGAGACAAGTGGTGGGAAATTTCCTCTAGGGGCAGTTGATAGAAATTTAGGTCAGTGAAAGGTCTGAATCAGCTTCTGTACTGGAAGTGGAAATGGCTGGGTCCTTCATTATTCTCGTAATTGAGAAGAGAGAATAACCATTTCCCATCAGGAGTTGGAGGCCAACAAACATCATGATGGTGACGGGGAGTAGGGGATGTGGAAATAAATGAAGATTATTTTTAAAAGATCAAAGGCTATTTATTCAGAGCTGAGCCCCCAACACATGCATTGGGCAGGCAGATACTCAAAGGCAGGCAGGCATAGGGAGCAAAGGCCCCTGACCCCCAAACATTCACTGAAAAGTCACTGGCATGAGGTAGATCCATTAACAGGAGGAAAGGATACAAATTTAATTTAATGTGTATACTCAGGAACACTCAGAGTGAAGTGAACACTCAACTCCCCAGTGGAGTTCAGAAGCTTATATGTCTTTCTGGTAAAATGGTTTAGGGCTGGGGAAGAGGAATTCTGTCCAGGGGCAACCGAGGATTGCTAGGGAGGATGAATGGACGCAGAACAGCGGTTCACTGGTAAGCAGTTCTCTCTGGAATTTGAATGAGTCTGAGAGTCAGGATAGTATCTTCTCAAGGAAGTGGTTCAGGTGTGGTCACATTTCTGATTTTACATGGAGGGAAAGAAAAGAACAAGTGTTCTCCTAGGCAGGTCTGGATCTTCAAAAGATGGAGAAACTAAATTTTGGGGGTGAATCAAGGGTGTGTGGGAAGGAAAGGTCAGAGAGATCTTGGAGCTTCTTCACTCAATCCAGCATGTTCAAATGCCGTATTTGGGGGTAAGATATTTCTAATTTCCTTCACCAGAGAGTGGGGAAACTTTATAATGAAACACTATGAAGGCTTCAGGGGTGCCCCATGGGAGGCTGATGGCCCAGGGAAGCTGGAGCTCACTGGATACCTGACTAGAAGAAGGCGTCTTTTGTGAGTGATTTGTGGATCATCTTTGTTTTGCTCTAGTTGGTCCTGAGTTGAAAACAAGGACAAAAACAGGGAGGTTGGCCATCACCAACTTGACCTCTAGTCTTAACCTCTCTGGGCCCACTGTACAGAGGTTGTGGTTTGGCTTCCATAGCTGGTTTCTGTAGACACTGTAGGTCAGCATTCTGTTTTCATATATTGTCTGGCCACTTTCCATTTGCATATTCATTCTGGGGCTTTGAGCCAACTGGAATTAGAATAGAATTAAAATAGAGGACTGTCTCTCATATTCCTGGTTGAGTTTCACAAAAAGAAGATGATGGCTATATCATCACTGACCTGAAATACACACAGTGATCTTGAATTTTTTCCAACATTGATCTGCCAATGCATCAGTCATGAGCTTTGGAAACTTTTCCAAAGCTATCAGTTTTGCAAATTGAGGGCTTTCTGAGTTCCAGTTCTAAAGATCTCATTCTGTGATTCTAATCCTGCTAAGTGTGTTCATCACTTGGCTAGCCTCTTTGCCGTGAAATATATCAAGACATAGAAGACACAGCACCTGTCCCTTATTCTCATGAGCACCAGAACCAGGGTAAAAACAATTGTGGTTGAGAACTGTAATGAATAACAAATAATTATTATTCTGGGATCTGATTAGAAAGGCCTCCCTATGCTATAGAGATGTTCTACTTTGTAAAGAACTTTCCCATTTAACATGCTCACATAAGCTTACAGGTATTCACCAAAATTCAAAAAACGTTTATTGAGTGGTAGGCTAAGTGTTCAATGCTATGTGTTAATTGGTATTTTCTTTAGCTTTATAGCTATTTTAGCTGTGTCCAAGGGTCAGGGAGATAAAAAACCAGTTGAGTGGTAGCACCATTTGCCTTTACTGAGTAAGATAACTCTCACAGTAATGCATTCCATTTCTGAACTTTGGATAGTGAGTACGGAGATTAATAGGAGTTCATATAGTCAGGAACAAGTGAATTTAAAACACAGTGGTTGATCAGCCTGTGTTCCATCGGAGACAGGAGCCACACCTTATTCAAGTCTGAGGATCGGCACTTAGTTCAATCCCTGTCACTTTTAGATGTGTTATAAATATTTATTAAATGAGCTCTAACTCATCAAACCACAGGGGAATCCCAATCTAACAATACCGACTCTGTCTTCATTAGGTTGGCCACATGAAATTGACCTATTATCAATCTAATGTATGCATCACATTATTTGTATAAATTCAAAAACATTAGGTTTCTTTTGGAATTCTGAAGAACTCTGCTTAATAGTTCCTCATCAGCTCAACAATCTTGGGCTTTGCATTAGCAAATGTGATAATGTTTATGGGGAATTTCTATAGAATATTGTAAGAATTTTCTTACCTTTGAACAAAGAGGAATACCCATCCCACTAGATATGTTTTGGTTTAACATACATTTTTTTGAACAACCAAAATGCAGATGATGTGGAAAGCAAGGCCTATCATGATGTATGTTTCAAATTTATTGTGTTTTCTTTATGCTGTCTCCCTAAGCAAGAGAAAGCGCTTTAACCATTACAATTAGATATGTGTTTTTTTCTTCTTGGTATTTACTAATAAATAGACATTGAGTGGTGACTCCTTAGCTTAATGACAAGTAACCCCCCATGTCTGATGTGAAAACGCTGGAGGAGCAGACTCGAGATTGGTAGATCATGATGTATGAAAATGGAAAGCGGTATTATAGGAGTAAAATGGGGCTTCTGTGATTGATACATTGAAGATGCTGAGATGAAGGCCCCCTGGTCCAACATCCCTCAAACAGGAAGCTTGTTGGGAAGCTTGAAGACGCAGGTTATCATCCAGCAGGCACTGTTAACTGTCACCTCCAACACAGGTCCTATCTATCCTGAAAAGAAAAATGTCCAGACCAGTAAAATGTTCTGTCTTGGAGCAATGGGGGAAGAGGAGGGGCATGTTAGGGTTAAAATCCATATAGGCTCCATCCTTGCTTTATTTTTTATTTTTTATTTTTTGGTTATTGTCGATTGCACTCAATAAAGAGTCTCTTTTCCTTCACTAAGAGCTTGTTAAAGAGAGATGTTAAAGAGTGCCCAGTTACTAGGTTATTAAATATTAAATGTCCAATTGCCTTAAATATTAAGTTTGACAGTTGCTATCTCTGACATTTCACTTTGACACTTCTTGTTTTATTTTTACTGTGAAGGAACATCCTCAGTCTTTCAAATACATGTTTTGCTTTGTGATTATCTTTCACATTTTTTTAGAGCAATTTTTGTGAAACCATAAGTAAGTAAAAAATTCATGTTATTTTCAAATATGAGTTTCGTTTCAAATATGAGTGCTGGAACCAATGCAGCACAGACAGCTTGAAATATCAACGAAGTGTTTGGGAAGATGTGGCTAATGAATGCATAATATGTTGATAGTTTGAGAAGTTCCATTTTGGTGATTTTAATCTTGAAAACGAGCCACGTGGGCAACCTGAGACCAAGGTGGATAATGACAAGCTGAAAGCTATAGTGGAAGTGAATCCATCTCAACCTACATGCGAATTAGCAGAAAGGTTTGACATTACTATTCCAATAATATTGGACCATTTGAAACAAATGAACAAGGTACCTAAGCTGGATAGATGGGTTCCACATGAATTTTAAATGAATGTCAGAAGAGAAATCGGCTCAAAGCTTGCCTTTCTTTGCTGTCACAACATAAAGGTGAACCGTTTCTGCACTGTATTTTTATGTGTGATGAAAAGTGGATTCTTTTTGACAATTGGAGCATTAAGCATTAAGCATAGGGGTTGGATAAGGATGAAGTGCTGAAACACAGTCCCAAACTGAATATTCATTAAAAAAAAAAAGCTAATGGTGTCTGTTTGATGGTCCAGTGCTGGTATTATCTACTACAGCTTTATGAAACCTGGTCAATTGATTACAATGGATGTCTACTGCAACCAGTTGGATGAAATGACGAGGATGGTTGTGATTAAGCAGCAGAGATTGGTCAATGGAGACAGGCCAAGACAACGTGGGGCCACACGTTGCACAAACAATGCTGCTCAAACTACAGAGGCTGGATTTGGGAACTCTCTGTCATCCACCATATTCACCAGACCTTGCACCAACTACCTGACTACCACTTCTTCAAGGTTTTAGACCACTTCTTGCAAGGAAAAGTATTCAATTCTCAACAAGCTGTGGAAAACAGCTTTCAAGGTTTCATCACCTCTTGTTCTCTAGGCTTCTTCGCTGCTGGCATAAACAGGCTACTGTTAAGATGGCAAAACTGTGTTGATAGTTTAGGCCATACTTTGGTTAATTGTACTGCCTCTTATTTGCGATATAATAAACTGCACTTTTGATGTGAAATCAGATATTTCATATTTAATGGCCGAATCTAGCGTCAGGATGGCTTGAGAAGAATTACAATAAACTCTATAAGCTGTTTTTCCTGTTATAAAATTCTCTAGCTCATCCTCTCTCAAAATTTAGAGCTAAGAATTCACCTGGGGATCTTATAGAAATATGGGTTGGAGTCAGCAGGTCTGGTGGGGTCCAAGACTCTGCATTTCTAACAAGATCTCAGAATATGATAATGCTATGGGTCCAGGACTCACACTTTGAGTAGCAAGGCTGTGGCCACCTCAGCATGTCCCTCAGACCAGTTAACAGCCCTGTGTAGCCAGGACTTTGATGTGGCTTAAATTCACTTCCAATTTATAGCTTGCTGTGTGGTCAGCTCAGGACAGGATCCTAAAACAAGCACACCTGAGTTGACCTCTTCTGTAACCTGCCTTTCAGTCCACTTTGGTGGCCCACCAGTGCCTGAGATCCTTAATATTCTCCAGCCACTCAATGCCTCCTCTCTAGTGTCCACGTCAGATGGTAGTTCAGTGATGAATATCCTTTCTTTCACCATCTCCCCTTCCTTAGCCCAGTGAAGAAAGGGAGGGGAAAAATGTGGCCATATCAGTCAAAATGACCCTCGTGACCCAAATGATATGGTATGATATCCACAAAATCGAATGCCCGCAGGCATTAAAAGGTACATGTATCCTTAAGAAGACTTTTAAAAGAAAAATCCTATATTATAAAGGAATGAGTATTATCTCTGTATACTTAGCATTAGCATTGTGGCACAAAGTTTGACAAACATTATCTCAGCAAACCCGTGGGGATTTTAGGCTTAGTGGAAAAATTGGCAATAATAAGATAATTTACTTAATATAATAAGTTGGCTAAGTTAGACTTATGCTTGTCTCTTAAGTCCCAACTGGCAGAGTAATACTGACCCAGAAATAGTTTGAACAACTATCTGTAATTTGGGGCTCTGCTTCCTGAAGGACGAGGAGAGAATGTTCCGTTGGAGTCTCCATCACCAGGATTTTAACCTTGATGGGGAGTGCTCAAAAGTGCCCCAATGCATTGAAAATATATTGCTACTCCCAAGAGGCCAGACTCCCCTGGAGGCATCTGTGTTGGAGCCCACCTGAATGGGCAGCTGTAGGTGACAATCCAGGGCAGGTATCTTATTCATTATAGCCCAGCTCAACATTTGCAAATCAAACCAAGCAAGAAGAAAAGACCACTGACCAATGGAAGAATGAAGAGCTTTTCCTGGCCTCTAGCCACATGGGAAAGTGCTACATCCTCCAAAGGCTGGAGACTTTGTCTAAACCTGCAGTCTCCCAAACCAACTAGTAGCTTGAAGTTCTTCCTCTGTGACCCCAGTAGCTGTCACTTCCCCTCCTCTTTTCTCATTGATTTTTTTCCTCATAAAGTAAAATAAATTGATATAGTTTTACAGCAAAGAAACAATTTCTCTCTCATCTCCAGAAAACTGTAGAAAATAAGGCTGCTGTTTATTACACAATCTATCCTTAGCATCTAGCTTTCAGAATGGCACAATACAGAATACTACTAAGAAAAAATAAAATCAGAACCTAATTTTTTTTTTTTAAAGAATAATTCTTAGAAAAAGATATGGGCAGTTATGTTTTGGGAAATTTTTAGTGTGTCTTAATTTGAATTGATTTTTAGACAAGTTGTTAAGAGTTAAAAATTCACGTATAAAATGGATATATGGTACTAACATTTGTGTAACACTTAAAAATACGTAATATAAAACACTTTTATACACAATTCTCAAAGCTCATTTCCCCTCCACAATAATCCAGTGATGAGTATATATATATTTTTTATTCTCCATTTTGTACATGAGGAAATGAGGACTTAGACATATTTAGAAACCCAAGGTCATACCCATCTAGAAGGGAATGACTTTAGACTACAAATGCCGTGATCTTTTCTGATGCATCTTATTTATAACCTGTGCAGTGGTTTGGTCTCCTGAGCTGCAAAAGAAACCTGTTTAAATGTGGTTAAATAAAAAACGATCAAAATTTCCTAAGTGATGTGGTTTAAGCCATCTGAAGACACTGTGCTCCAATCACTGTCTTTCATGTTTTGCCTGAACCCTGCCTGCCACCTGAATAAAAAATGATTACAGTAGATTGCCACTAAAGAGAATGCTGCTTTCCATCCAGGCAGCAGAGCATGATAAAAGCGATCTTAAGGATTCTGGCAAATTAGAGCTGCAAGTCTGCATTTTTTTAATTTTGTGAGCTGATACAAATCACAGGGACCTGTCAGGGAGCATTCAGAGGCACTGGGCAATTCAACTTCAGAGATAAGTGAAGAGTAAAAGCAGCTCACTGCACATCATAATTAAAGAGCTAGTTGTCTTCAGCAATTTCAGCTCCACTGGGACTTTCAGCAGATTTTTTATTTTTATTTTTTGAGCTTGGAATAGAGGAGAGAGAAAAAGAACCCCAAACAATCTTTCTGAAATGTTTCAATGAAGCAATTTCTTAAAGTACTGTGTGGGTCACTCTGCTGGTAATTAAATGATTTGGGTCTAGACCTGTGGTCTGCTCTTCCATTATAGATGTCCGGCAAGTCACAAAATCACTCTGAAGCCTCAATTTCCTTACTCTAAAGAATAACAGGGTGAATAAGCTAATCTCTGAATCCCAACACTAACATTCTAGCATTCCATGAAGTTTCTCATTTCTAATTGACTATCCAAGTACAGAAGGCTTTCAACTTTAAATGGCCATTTTTATTCTATTTTCTTTAGACAGGTAGTCCCTTGAAATGACTGACAGATGCCTGGGTTACAGATCAAATCAGTTCAGTGAAGCTACTGCACAAAATGAAAGGAAATGAATTCAGTGGTTAACAGAGCAATTGTATCTTAACTTTCTTCTTCTACCTTCTCTGTACTGGTTTAAGTTTAACATTCCCATGGTACTCTTAGGTGACTTCTTTTGGTATCCCTTGCTTTTATGTATAATGAAAGCAGACATCTCAGTGGAACATGTGCACTGCAATCATTTATGAGCAGAGCAATGCCTCATTCCAGTGGCCCCAGATTGAAAGCTACTGCATTTTATGAGGGGCATTCCAGCTCCAGCAACTCCATGGAGAGTTCATAGAATGTGAAGCCCTCCCTGGCATCCTAAGGTTAAGATAGTCCTTTTAAGGGCCTTCATACACATTATTGTCATTTAATACTCAACATGACCTTGTAGCCACACAAGCCAATCATGTATACAAAATGTCCTTCCCTGATCATAGTAGGCTGTAAGAACTTTTGGCCAGAGATAGGTTTTTTCCTTCAAACATTGTGTTTCAAACATACCAAAAAGGTTAAGAGGATAAATACAACCAGCAACCATGTGTCTTCCATCCTGATCTAAAATAAGTTTTGCCACATTCATTGCAAGTCTTTGTTTTTTTGTGAAGAAATAAGTTATTACCAAAATAATTAAAATCCCATATAACATTCCTATTTCTTATCTTCCCACTTGGGAGGTTTCCACACAGTAGAAGTTGGTGTATATTTCTCATTCATGTCTTCATATTTTACTAGACATACACTTATATCCATAAAGAGTGTTATATTGTGATTTAAAATTTACATGCATACTGTCACATTGCAATTTTATTTGTTCTCTCAAATGTCATGTTCTTGAGATTTATTTGCATCACTATATGCAGATCTAGTTTATGCATTTCAACTTCTATACAGTATTTCATTATGGAAATGCAATATAATTTATTCATCTGTTTCTATGCAGGATATCAGGTTTTGATTTATTGATTTAGATTACTTTCAACCTTTTCCTTTTCAAATGAATGTCCCTCATTCCCATAAACTAGAATTTTTCAATGGTATTTACTTAAAAACTAGAACACAAAGTTCTAGGCTTATAATTCTAATTGTACACATCTCTACTGTGTGTTTAGCATCAGCACATTCCATTAGTAGCTTGAAATCAGCCAGCGTGAGAGTAGTTGCTCCATGAAAATAAGTAAATGCTAAAAGTCAGCATTTGTTTATTTTCTTGGAGAGCGAGTTTTTAAAGATCTACCCGCATATTACTGATCATATCGGGAGGATGAAAATTCCAATTTCTTTATGTCCTCGCTGACACTGATTGTCTCACACACACAGACACAGAAACACACACACTTTAAATTTTTTTTTTTTCAAACTTATTTCTCGTTTCCTGGTCATTGTCAAAGTTGAGTAACTTTTCCTATGCTTTATAGCTCTTTAGCTTTCCTATTTTTAAATTTCCTAATTGCATCTTTGTCTATTCTTCAATTGTGCTGGCTTTTTTCTCACTCATTTTTAGATGTTCTTTATATACTCTCAGTACTAATCCTTTGTTCATTATATGCATCATCGATGTCTCCTCTCATGTTGCTATATGGATTTTCTTTTCATCTGCTTAAAGTTCTTTTGTCTTGATTCAATGTTACTGAAATTAATATTTTCTAATTTTGATTTGCAATGTAGTCAAACTTATACATCTTTTTCTTACCATTTTGGAATTATTCTTATTGAAGCATTTTTTGGTATCAGGATATTTGTATAAAGAGTCTTGATAACAGGAAAAATGTTTCACCAACTTGCTTTTTTTCTAAATCATCTCGGCTATTTTTTATACTCTCTCATATTAATTTAGGATTGCTTATAAAGTTTCATACAAAATCATACTTTTGATTAATGGGTATAGAGAAATATGTTTATTATATTGTATTTTTCATAAATAACAAGAATATATCTCAATTTATTTGAATTTTTTTCCCTATTAAAGTTATAAATTTTCTATTTCAAGCATCTTAGAGTTTTTATTGCAACAATTAATGAGTTCTTACTTTATTACATAGTTTTTCTAATGTTAAATAATTATTGTATTCCTGGTTTAAACTCAGTATGTTTATAGTAAATTTCAAACACTTACTGTTGGATTCATTTTGCTAATATTTGATTTGACATATTTGTATCCTTTTTCATAAGTGAGATTAACCTGTAATTTTTATTTCTCCTATTTTATTTCTATGCTATTTCTATCTCATAAAATAAGTTAGAAATTTTCTTTATATTTAAAATTTTCTAGAACAGCTTTTATATACCATTGGTTATTTGTTTCCTGAAAGTGCAGTATAACTCAAGTGTAATAAAGTTTGGCCATTTAGTGCATAGGTCTACATAGGTTTTCTGTTTCTTATTGAAGTAGTTGTGGTAATTTATGTTTCTCTAGAATGCTTTCAGACAGTTTTGCATGAAATGATTTATAATATTGTTTTCATTTAAAATGTCTTTTTAAACCTATTTTATTCACAATGATATTTATTTGTGTCTTTCCTATCATTTTTTTTCCATAGATCTCACCAGAGATTTTCATAGTATTTTAAAAGAATCAGCTTTTGGTTTTGTAGATTTTTCTTGTATTTTATCAATTTCTACACTCTTTTGTTATTTACTTTCAACTATTTTGGTGGTGGTAATGGTGGTCAACTTCTGCTGCTATTTTACTGATTTCTTGAAAGTAATGCTTAGATCATTCACTGTTAAGATTCCCAGCACCATTTATTGAATAGGGCATCCTTTCCCCAGAGTATGTTTTGGTGTGCTTTGTCAAAAATCAGTTGGATGTAGCCATATGGTTTTATTTCTGGGTTCTCTGTTCTGTTCCATTGTTCTGTGTGTCTACCTTTAAACCAGTACCATACTGGTTTGGTTACTGTATCTTTGTGGTGTAATTTGAAATCAGTTAATATGATGCTTCTAGATTTGTTCTTTTTGCTTAAGATTGATTTGGCTATTCAGACTCTTTTTTTGGTCCCATATGAAGTTTAGGATTATTTTTCTAGATCTATGAAAAATGACATTGGTATTTTATGGGAATTGCTTTGTTTTCTCCTAGTGTTACTGTTTTATAAGAGCTGTTGAGTTTTACCTTTGAGATGTTTCTATGCTGGCGGGTATCAATTGTTCTGTTCCATGCATAGAGCAATTGAAGCATTTCTTATAGGGCAGATCTAATGGTAACAAATTCCTTTAGGGTTTGCTTGCCTGAGGAAGACTATTTCTCCTTTATTTAGGAAACATAGTTTTATAGTATACAAAATTCTTGGCTGGCAATTATTCAGTTTAAGAAGATTACAGATGGGACCCCAATCCCTTCTGGATTGCAAGGTTTCTGCTACAAAGTCTTCCGTTAGTTTGATGGATTTTCCTTTGTAAGTTATTTGATGCTTTTATCTCACAGCTTGTAGGATTTTCTCCTTCACTTTGACTTTGGCCCTGTGGATGACTATGTGCCTTGGTGATGTCTTATTTGCCTTGAATCTTCCAGGTCTTTAATGACCTTCTTATATATGGATGTCTAAACCTCTGTCAATATCAGGGAAATTTTCCTCCATTATTCCATCAAATAGGTTTTCCATGCTTTTTACTTTTCTTCTTTCTCAGGGATATCTATGATTCTTATATTTGTTCACTTTACATAATCCCAACTAATAGAGGTAGAGCACACTGTATGGGGAAAGAGCATGCTTGTAGCCCTGGCTTGGGTCAGGCAAAGGCATTATATGTAACCAAAATGTTTGTACACCCATAATATTCTGGGCAAAAAAGCATGCAATATTGACAAAGCTACATAGGGTCAGCATGTTATCATGCAGTGGGATCACATTTAGATCATTTGCTATTAATAGACAAGTTCACTCAATTAATCCACAAATACATATTAAGGACATACTATGGACAACATATTATACTATTCTCAAGGAATTTCCCAATAGCAATATTCCACTTAATCTAAAACTCATTTTAACTAAGCAATTTACTAAGAAAAGGAGCTCAGGAAAGTGTGTGAAGGTAGACATTTGGCAAGGGACTTTCTTGATTAGTACTGAATGAGTCTTATCCCTGACAAAGAGAGGATAGGATTATAAGATTGCAATGACATCTATGCTTATTTGCAAATTTCAAGAACCCTTGAATATGTTGGTAAGAATTACAGTATCAAAAAGTAGAGCTGAAAAAGAACAGAGGTGATGGATAATATTTTACCCTGGTATGGTACCTCACCATTTCATAAAGTACAGTTGTATACATCACTTATGTTGATGCTTACCACCACCCCCAAAAAGTAAAGGAGCTAATACTATCTCTATTTAAAAAATGAGAATATTGAGAGTCGTAAAATTGACATAATTTATCCCATGTCACCTTAGAGCTAGTAAACGGTGAAACAAAAACAAGACATGGATCTTACGAAAACTTATCTGATGTACTTTATGCTACTGCATTGTACATTTCAACTAGAACCATTTTCAGGAAAACCTATCCTTTGTGACTTTTGCATTTTTGTTTAAGTCTGATAAAGGTAGAGACCCAAAATATCAAGGGTTATTTATATAATTACAATATTTACCCTTATAAGTATCTTGTTTCATCCTTATTGCTAGCAATCTGCCTTTATCTTATGCGTATAGAAATTTGGGCTGTGTAAACAAGCAGTGCTAATTGAATAATTGTCCTCCATTGAATGTGAATTAATCTGTTTACTACCTTCTAATGGCTATTTTCAAGCCATCAGTGTTTCATTTTAACTACTTCAGGGAAGACACACTCTTGTGTTTATTTTCAAATGCATAATTTAGGAAAATAACTATGTGAAAAAAATTACAATAAATTAAAAAGAAAATGGAATATATGGCATCCACCTGTCATCAACATTTTTTATCCTTAAGGAATAAATATCTCCCTATTAAGGTTCTTTGATTTAACATATCAAAAGTCCAAAATGTTTACCTCCCAACATACTCTGTATTCACATAGTTCCCTTCAGTGCTGTTTAGAACCTAATTTATTTCTTCGTATTTTCCTTTTATTCTTTTACTAAACACAGATTTTATGATTAATGCCCTATAAATTGCCAGAAGATGTTTCTAAGAGATAGAGAGAATTGCCATTATTTCCTCACTGAAATAACATTGTAGGGTAACAACCCTAAAAGTGCCCGGATTTCAGCACTCAGGGCAAAATTACTATTACCTAGCATTAACTCTCTGACTAGGAATGATCTATCTGTTTGTTACAACATACTAAACATGATGTGAATAGAGATTGGACCTGCACAAAAATATGTCAATGAAAATAAAGCACTGTTTTTATGTGAGGTGTGATATCCCAAAGCAAGTCGAGCAATCCAAAAAGACAGTCATTCAGCATGTACTAAAAATAGTAATGAATCTATCCTCCCAATCAGCTCCATAAATCAGGTTATGTGACTTTGTTCTTCGTGAGGCAAATTAGATCACCGAGAGGAATCATGGTGATCAGCTCCTCTGGGAATTTCTGAGAAGTTTATTTGATTTTCCCATCTGTCCAGCTTTCCTGTAGGTTCTTCATTACAAAAAGGTAGCATTTGGCTGAAAGAGGATAATTCCATATGAGGGGATAGAGGAGAATGAGTTCAATTTGTCTTCTTTATTCCAGTACCTAGATTGCCATCCTGAAACTGTAAGTTGCATAGTCAAAATAGATTTGTGCCTCCATTAGTGATGACTTAAATTTCCTGGGTTCCCTGTTGGTTTATTATCCTTGGAGCCCAGTACATGTCTTGCCTTTTTAATTTCCCGACTCTATGAAACAGATAATGCATTCGATTGATTTATCTTAATCTCTAAGAAATCAGTGAGGAATGAAGCCAGATAAAAGGTATATAGAGTGAAGAAAATGCAGTGCAGTTACTGAAACATTTCCACAAATTAGCCAATTTGACTCACTCACTTACCCTATGGGCTGTAAGAAACCTGAGACTCACCTACATAAGTGACCTGCCTTAGGTGAGGTTCCACCTTCCATAAGATACAGATGTATAATCTGAACCCTAAACATCCTGCCACACTTATTTCAACATCAAAAATTGATCTATGAATAAATAAAATTTTCCCATAGTAGAACCAATTGTAGGTAACCATAGTGTTCTGTATCCTTGGAAGTAAAAAACATACTAGAGTATTTTTCTATTAGTATATTCAAAATATTAGAGAGGGGTGAACAAACACACACATGTCTGGGAAGATAAATGATAGAAGGAAAATACTAGCTTCATAAGAATCTCCATGGGGTAAATGAGATTCATTGCCAAGTAAATAATATGGACAATTCTAGATGTTTCTGAGTAACACTTTCTAATACTGTAAAAGAACAGAAGAAAAAAACTGTCATCTTAATAATTACATGTTGAGGAGAAGCATTATAGAAATTCACCTTCCCATATCTCTTTGTACTTATAACCCATGACATTATCTCTAATGAGAGGAGGGCTCTTGCATAAACCACTTAATATCTGTGGATCTGAATCTCTTCTTCTGTGAGATCCTAATGGTTATAGTTCCTGAAACAAATTTTCCTTGAAATCCTCTGAGAACAAGCATAGCAATATGGGTATCACAGACAATCACTGGTTTGGGCTGGCCTACACTGAACTCTGTTCAGAGAGAATGGTAATAGGAACCTTCCAGGAAGTCTGAGGACTTGGTGTTAAATTTTAAATCAAAATATCATCTCCAAATGGGTAGGAACAGCATGACCCAGAAATTTTGCTTTCTTTGACTAAACAATGCAAGGACAGCAACTAGACAATCTGAGATGCAGCGGGCTATGTAGGATTCATGACATCACTGGCCTTGCGATAGGACCATTTTGGAAGCAGTTGGGAACATAGTGCTTTAGAAAAGGAGAAATTACAATCTTTTTAGAATGGAAGCCTCTCATTTGCCATCCACTTTTTGTTCTTTTTATAGAAAAAAAGAAAAAAATTCTCTTTTGTTTCTTTGTACTCTTTTCTCTCAACACCCTTCCCACACATAAATTCAAAGCCCTCCCTTTCCTATAGGACTATTTGGAACCATCATGAATGTTTCATCAAGGAGGATGGTTTTGAACTAGAGAATATACCCTCCAAATAGTATCATCAGTGGGAAGGCTGAATGAGGTGTATGAACTAAAACATCTTTCATTCTAAAAACAAAGAAATGGAAATTAGCCTTCTCAATGTCTCCCCCAAGGTTAATCTTTATGGAAAAAATGCTTTTCAACAAGACCTAGTAAATTGAAACTGTTATATGCAATAAGATGTAAGTCAAAGGACAAAGTCTACAAAATTAAAGGGATAAAATTTTCCCTCTTTTTTTTTTTAATGAAGAGAACTTGAAATACATCCTTCTGTTTGCTTTTCAAAATGCCAAATGGAAGATAGTCAATAGATGCAAGCATTATTTCTGCTACATTGTGTTACATTTCTAGTTCCAAAGAACATAATCTTGGCAAATCGTAAATGTTTTGGATTCACTAACAAAATTTAAAAAAAAAGAAAAGAAAAGGAAAAGAAAATCACACCCATAAACCACAAAGCATGTAAACCTGTTGTTTTTTTTCTGCTTTCACTCATCTTGATTAGATTCCTCTGTGTTTAAAAACTGCATTTCAGGTTAAATCAGAGCTGCTAAAATCTTAGATGGACATTAAAGATGTCAAAAGTGCTAAAGCCAAGAAATGACTCTGACTGAATATAAGGTCACCCAAGTTCTATTTAATTATCATGTTGAATACAGCTGGTCAGGCTGGGGTTTGGTTGTTTGTTTGTTTTTAAAACTCTCTGAATTGCCTGACAGGGATGCCATTTCAAAAAGCCTCCAGTCAGGATAATTTGGGACAAGGATAAAGGACATGTTTTTGTTCAAGCATTCTTTGTTCACAAGAGCATAAGAAATAGACTAGAGCAATTAATATATCTTAGATGAAAGTGTCTAGGACTTAATTTAAATAAAGCCCCAATGATTAATTAATTAAATCATTAAATGGGGCTCATTTGATCTATTTTGCATGATAACATGCTTTGGAAATAGTCGTTAGAAAATCATGTAAATGATGTTTAACCCAAGGGTGAGAGAGAATGAGGGTAATTAATTGGTAGAAATAATAAACCAGCATTTATTGAGTGCTTATTAAGACAAGCACTCTTCTATGTCCTTTACATGCATTATCTTGTTTAATCCAAATAGAAATAATATTAGGTAAACATTGTTAATATCAGTTCTTTGTATATGGAAAACAAAGCAAAGTGAAGTTAAAGAACTTGCTCAAGGTCCCCTATTTGGCAATTAGCATAGTCTGAATGCACATCCAGGCAATCTAGTTGCAGAGCCCATGTTCTTAGTCACCACACTGAGCCAAGGAAGGCAGCAGAATTAAATCCATATAGACTAATAGGTGGGTACTTACAGATTTAATATTTAATTGTTGCCATTCAGGAACCTCCTTAAAGGTCTCTTCCAATTTGTAATTTTTCTGGAACAATATTTTGAATCATGCCCACTACCAAGCTGGCAGGTAGGAAGGAATTACTGAGCTAGTTAGTGAGCCTAATCAAATACCCTTCTCTGTGGCCCTGCATGGGTGTTCCGTCTCACCCGTGATTGCTTACGCCACAGGCAAATATTTGTGAAGTGATAAAAAATGGATTTCTTTCTGAAAAATGACCTGGAAAATTAAACACGGTGCTGGTCTTGATAAAGTTAAAATAATATTATATTTCAAAGTAAGTGTGGGTTCTTTAGCAGAAAATAGAATTTAGAATAAATTACAGTGTGAAATGTTGGACTTGGTTGTCTATATGTCGTTTTGCTTCAGTGAATTCAGAGAAATCTCAAGTCAGGACAAAGTCTTATTATTATATAACAAGAAAAATATTATACCAACTAAGTGACTTAAAAGATGATGTTAACCTTTTCAGTTATATTTCACTGTACTTATTGAGGACAATTACGTGGTATGAACAATCTAGGAATGTTTAAACATCTTGGGGATTGTTTCCTGGACTTAGTTGTCAGAAGGTGTGGGGTGGGGATCAGAGAAGAGAGAGAAAGAAAGATTTACTGATACTGCTTGACCCTCTTTCAACTCTCCCAAATTTGCCACATTTAGAAAGTATGAGGAATGGAAAAAATTAACATTTATTGAGCTCTTACTTGATGCTTGGAGTATTGTAATCTTAACCTCAAAAACTAAACAGGAGGAGCCATTGCAAATTTGTTATGCTCTTTCTATAGCAAACTCATAGAAATCACCTTGTTCTTAGGTAGAGGGATTGGCTTTAAAACTTCTTTAAAATTTTGATGGGTAGAACCTGAAATATTTCTATTTTAAATAGGCAGCACTTTCTATCCAAGTTGAGGTAGAGGTGAATTTACCTTTGGGACACTCTTTTTCTTTGTTTTGTGAATACTGCCTGAATAAGCATTTTAATTCTACAAAAGTGAGAAAAGATTCCACCTTCTGTTCTCAGGAAAACCTCAAACCTTGATAAATCTGAATGCAGATGATTTAAAACTGAGAGAAAGGAAAACTTTAGCAAGGTGGTAGAATAGGACTTTCTAGCACTCATCTCTCACAGAAACATCAATTTAAACAACTATTTATGCATGAAAATGCCTTCAAAAGAACTAGGGAAACCTGGTGAGAGATTACAGCACATGGTCATAGCACAGAAATGAGAACAGACATATTGAAGAGAGTAGGAAGGACGGTTTCATATTACCTGCATCACCCCTTCACCCAACCCCAGGCAGAAAAGTGTGGACAGAGAACCTTCTACATGGAGGAAGAGAAGAAAGTGAGCATCATACTTTTCCTTGGAGCTCAACACTGGGACCACACTGGTAAAACCCAGCACTGGGCAGGTTGTTAGAATGGCTATTACCAAAGAGCCAAAGGAAAACAGTGCTGGAAAAAATATAGATATAGGGAACGCTTGCATGCTGTTTGTGGGAGTGTAAATGAGTACATTCATTATGGAAAACGGTACAGAGATTTCTCAGAAAAATCAAAAATAAAACTACCATATGATCGAGTAACCTCACCACTGGGTATATATATAAAAGAAATGAAATCATATGGAAGAAATATCTGCATTGCAATGCTTGTTGTAGCGTCATTCACAAAATCCACGATATAGAATCAACCTAAGTGTCCATCACTGGATGAAGAGATAGAGAAAACGTGGTACATATACACAATGGAAGACCATTCAGCTTTAAAAGGAAGGAAATCTTGTCCTTTGCGACTACAGGGATGAACCTGAAAGATGTTATGTTAAGTATACTAAGCGAGGCCTAGAAGGACAAATATCACATGATCTCACTTACATGTGGAATCTAAAAAAGTTGAACTCATAGAAGCAGAGAGTAGAATGGTGGTTATTAGGGGGCTGAGGATGGGGGCAGGGACTGGAGAGATGTTGGTCAAAGGATACAAAACTTCAGTTAGTTAGAAGGAACAAGTTCAAGAGATCTATTGTACAATATGGTGACTGTGGTTAAAAACAATGCACTGTATTCTTGAGAGTGGATTTTAAGTGTTATCACCACAAATTTAAAATTTTCTTTTTAATTTCATCATATTACGAGAGTACAAATGTTTAGGGTACTATATTGTCTTTGCCCCACCCGAGTCAGAGCTTCAGGTGTGCCCATCCCTCAGACGGTGCACACCGCACCCTTTAGGTGAGAATATACCCATCCCCACGCCCCCATCTGACCGACACCTGATGAATGTTATTACTATATGTGCACTTAAGTGTTGATCAGTTAATAGCAATTTGATGGTGAGTACATGTGGTGCTTGTTTTTGCATTCTTGGGATACTTCTCTTAGTAGAATGGGCTCCAGCTCTATCCAGGATAATGCCAGAGGTGCTAGATCACCATTGTTTTTTGTGGTTGAGTAGAACTCCATGGTATATATACACCACATTTTATTAATCCACTCATGTATTGATGGGCACTTGGGTTGTTTCCACATTTTGCAATTGTGAATTGTGCTGCTATAAACATTCTAGTGCAGATGTCTTTTTAATAGAATGTCTTTTGTTCTTTTGGATAGATGCCCAGTAATGGGATTGCTGAATCAAATGGTAGTTCTTATAGCTCTTTGAGATATTTCCATATTGCTTTCCACAGAGGTTGTACTAGTTTGCAGTCCGTCCAGCAGTGTAGGAGTGTTCCTATTTCTCCGCATCCATGCCATTTATTGTTTGGGACTTTTTGGTAAAGGCCATTCTCACTGGAGTTAAGTGGTTTCTCATTATGGTTTTGATTTGCATTTCCCTTATGATTAGAGATGTTGAGCATTTTTTCATATATTTTTTGGCCATTAGTCTATCTTCTTTTGAAAGTTTCTGTTCATGTCCTTTGCCCACTTTTTGATAGGATCGTTTAATTTTTTTATAAGATGGCAGACGAGAAAAACCTCCAGCCAGAGTGTCTCTGCAAGAAGGATAGATTTTAGGAGAAAGTGAAAAAAATAATAAACAGGCAGACAAACATAGATCAGATGAGGGTTGGAAGGAAGGGTGTCTGAAACTACAGGAGACTCCAGGGGAAGAAGTTGTGGAGGAGAACTGGAAGAAGAAAGGCCCTCCAGAGTCTTGGAGACCAGTGACAAGGGTAGGAGCGGTTAAATTTCCCTTCCCTTGCATCTTGGACTGCTGGTGGGCTCCTGAGCAGTTGGAGAAACCTGCTAACACCAGCCCAGAGATGGCCACCATCAGTGAGCAGTGAGCCTCTTGGAGACAGGGCACCAGGCTCCCAGCTCCCTCAGAGCACATCCCAGCCCACAGACTACAGCTGATCGGCAGGCACCATATTGCTTCATTCTTTCCTTCCCCTTCCCTACCTGAGGCTGTGGAGAGAGACAATTTAGCCACTACCTAGAGGCATCTGCAGGGAACAGGACCTTTCCTTTTGGGGCCCCACAGTGGACTGAAGGGTACTCAGACTGTGAGTTCCCTGCCTGCCAGCCCTCCTAGGTTCTGCTGGCCTGGTGACTCCAGGAGAGTGGAGCAAATCCTGAGGTGGAAAGACATTGATCCAGCTTGGACACCCTGTGGGTGACTTGAGAACAGCACTCTTCTCCCTGGCAGGGTCAGGGATTGATCTCCGGACCCAGGGGACAGGCCTGCAGACCAGATCTTGTACACCCAGGTCTCAATCGCATTGCCTGGGGGCACAGAAGGGATATTTGTGTACCAGCCAACTGAGGTATGTATACCTTCAGGGCTAGATCAGTGTGCTTAAGGAGCAACCCTCCTCCCATGGGAAGGCCATACTGTGCTCCCAGCTCAGGCTGTGATCCTGAGCAGGGAACCTCCCGGACTGCATCACAGCCAGGGGAGATCCACTGGCTTGAGGTCCTGCCTGCTGGCAGAGGCCTGTGGAGAAACCGTGGAATAGGGGAGGGTGGAAAGGAGTGAGGCCTACAAGAAAAAACAATTTTAAGTATGTGAAGTAATACATATGTTGATAACTTGGATTTGGCCATGCCATAATGTTTACATGTTTCAAAACATCTTTTTCTTGGCAAATATATAAATACATGCAATTAAAAATGAAATTAATTAATCAAAATAAATCAATAAAACTGAATGAGGACCATTGCCTCTTATGCCCCTTCAAAACTGCTTATATTCCTGTGTCTGTGCAGTCTTCCTTGACTTCTAAGATCATTTTCTTTTCCTTTTCCCTGTGATAGTTTCTGCATACCTTTATTATCACATATCTAAACATTTCAACAAACTGTGTTTACATGTCTGTCTCTGACATCATATTATCATTTTCTCATAGCTACAAACTTGACTTTGTTCTGCTCAGCCTCCCAATGGCATTCCTATTTCATGGCCTAGGCCCCATAAATGTTTGTTCATTGTGAGAGTCTAAAATTGATATTCTGGCCACATAATCACTAAATTTTAAGTGTTATGAAGAAATAGAACCACGCTTGGCGCTAAGTCGGTGACAGTAAGCATCATTTGAATGAGGCTATGTTGAATATTGGCAAATGCTATCGAGAACAACGAAGAGAGGTGAGCAGTCTTCAGAGATGCTCAGGCCTTTACATGAAATATTCAAGGGAACCCCGGGTTTTGAAAGATCATATTTATAAGGTGTAAAATAGGGACAGCTACATGGGACAGAATGTAGAAAGCATCAACTTGTCAAAATTTTGGCAGAGTTCTAGTCCCAAAGGAGCCAGAGTACATGACAATGTTGTGAACAATATGCCAGCTACAGGCCTAAAATGTTTGTTTGTTTGTTACATTTTCAAGAGAGACATTAGGAAAGAAATGTCAGTTAATTTGAGATGTCATTGAGAATTGTTGATTTCATTGGGCAAGCGGAATCCTCAACAATTAGAGTCTTGAGTCTGTAATACAGTTCTTTGCAAAATATTGACAAAGGGAGTCAGGTGCTCCACCTCAGAATATAACATAAAAGCTTTGTTCAACAATGACTCTCAAAAAGAAATAGCTAGAAAAGCTGAGAAGGTGAAAAAGAAGTGTTCAAAAAGTTCTTCCCAAGACCAAATTGGACTTACACTTCAATGAAGTTGAGGGGTAGATCTGTTACATTAATAGAAGAATGGGCCCCACTTGTACTCGCCATCAAATTGGTATTGACTGATTAACACTATGGTGCTCAAAGGGTGGGAGCGATAACTAGGGAATTGGGGGGTGGGGGTAAACCCACATCTGAGCGACGTGGGGGGACACTGTGGAGGGGTGGGATATGCTTGAAAAATAGTTGGGGAGCGGAATTAGGGGTCTCAATAGGGGAAAGGAATTCCACAGTTTGCACTCTTAATCACCCTGCCATACTATAAGTACTATAAATGCTGTAGCTATTCAGAAGAGAAAACAGTAGCTTCCTGTTGCGGTAATTAAGAAAGACTTCATGGTAGAAAGATGAGATTTGTACTGGGCCTATCCCCATATAGAACCATCATAAAGGATACATTTGATGGACATTTAGAAGTAAAAAGTCAAAAACAGACTTTGGGGGGTTAGGATTTTCTGATACTAAATGCTGCTGCCATCAGACCTACAGATCACTCCCTGTCCTGGTTTCTAAGAGTTCCTACATTTGTAAATGCTAAAGCAAAATAAAGATAATTTAATTTAGTTGTCTGCCTCTGGCAGATACAATATTTTCATCTTCATTTTTTTCATACAATGTGACTTGTAGACCCACTGAGATTGACATGCCTAACTTTTCACACCTGTTGCATAGCAGAAAAAAGTCAACAAGTCATACCTCCCACCTTCTGCTGTAGCAGTGATTCTAAAGTTCAAGTTTTAAGACCCCTTTCTACATTTAAGAACTATTGAGAACTTCAAAGAGCTTTTCTTTGTATGGATTCCCTCTATAGATATTGCTATATTAGAAATTAAAACTGTGATTTACAAAAATACATTAATTCATTTAAAAACAACTTATTGCATGATTACATAAATAACATTTTTATGAAAATAGCTAATTTTCTAAAACAAAAATAGGTAGAAAGAAGAGTGGCATTGTTTTAAACTTCTGCAAATTTCTTCAATGCCTGGCTTTTCATGTCAGCTGTATTCTCTTATCTACTATTTTGTTATTCTGTTGTGATATTACACATCATTTAGCCTACTGTAAAATTAAATGCATGAGTGAATAAGAATAAAAAAGGCTAGTAACTTCTTAGTGTTATTATAAAAATGTTTTTGACCTTGCGAACCCCCAAAAGTGTCTCAGAAATCCTTAGGCATCCCTATACCACACTTGGAGGACCTTGCATTATAGCATTCTATCACAGTTCTTTTCCTAGCACTCTGATCAGTTTGATGGTTTACGTTCTATTTTTTGTTGTTGCTGTTATTTTAATTACCCAGGTTTTTTTTGTTTATTTGAGAGGTTTTGGTTTTTGTTAACACCTTACTTTGACCAAGGGTGATTGAGATATTATAATTAGCCAGAGACACAATAATAAGGAGTCAAGGACCTTGGTGAGAATGACAGGGCCTATCAATCATTTTTCCCTGATCTATTTGACTATAGTCTAAAATGGAGTCTGCTTCTCCCTGACCTTTGTATTTCCCTTGAGGGGAAGGTCAAGTAAAATTTGCGGATATCTAGGATTTGGTTATAGTTTCATCATAGCCACCCTTGCCTTGCCTAACCTTAAATCCTTCATAAGCTCATATCCTCTATCCAGATGAAGATAATCGTATTTTTTGTTGTATGCCCCAAATGTCAATAAAATATCTTTTATAAAAGTAATTAAGAAAAAGGTATTTATCTGCCGAAGAAAGTGAGGTCTTTGACCAAGTTTAAATCTAGTTCTACTCTTTATTTTTTTAAATTCTCTGCTTCCAAAATCTGCTGCAAGTACTTGTTCTAATCTATAGGGATTTATTGTTTCCAGTCTACCCACCATATCTGATAATTATTGAGTTTAGTGTGTATTGGCAAATAGCCTAGAGAGGTCAAGATATTCTGGCCCACATTTCCATGGTAGTGTTTAAGACCCTTGGGGTAAGAAACTAGAAGTCCAGTTTTTATTTCAACTTATACCTAGGTAAAACACCAAAAATATTCAGAATATCCATTATGAATCCTGAGCAAACCAACAAGTAAGATCAGATACTAAAGCACTCTGATATAAGCTCTTTTTTCTATCATTTGTATCAGCCAATTTAAGGCTTTTTAAGCAAACACAGAGTAATAGGACACTATTTAACATCTTTCAAATTGGAGAAAAGACAAGAGCGGAATATGCCTTTGCTTTGATTTTGAGTGAGGAGATCGTGGAATTTATCTGACCTTGTGTGAACTTTTCGAATGCAACATACTGAAAGGAATATATTTTAGTGTGCGCGTACGCTTACACACAGAGTTACTATGCTGTCGTCTTTGATTTGGTCATTATATTTCTTAAATCCATAAACTCTCAACATGTAATTCTATAAAAATGACTCAAATTCAATTTCCTATTTTCCTGTAAGCAGTATAAGGGGGAAATGGCTTTAAATACAAAAGTATAGCCTAACTTAATTGACTACAATAGTACACATAAGAAAATATACTAGTTTACTAATATCTATTACTTATATCAAATATATAAAAATTAGGTTGACTATAAAATGAATTGTTTTTCATTTAGGCCACTTGCAAACGAGATCATAGACTTGCAATGTTGAAAACTCGTCGCTGCTACCTGGAGAAAAAGAGGGAGGAGGAGCTAAAACAATTTGATGAGAATACTAATTGGCTTCATCGTGTCGAAAATGAAATGGGACTCCTAGGTCAAAATGGTCAAATTCCAAAGGTACAGATGTGTCTGTATGTTCAGATTTAATTTATAGGAACTGAGATCTTAAAACCCATTATCTTTTTTATTGAGTAAATATCTTTCATAAGACAACTATTGCCCCGTATCTCTGATATTTAATTAATTCATTTTCTTGTTTTCAAATAAATATACCTTCCACTTGCCAGTCACCTACTAGATTTGTCTCTTCTGTACTTTCAGAAAAGTAACGTTATTTTTAAATGTTGTTATTAAGCAATTGCATCCTTTTATAAAGTAGCTTTTAAATTTAAATTAATTCTATTTCAAACAATTCTTAAGGATTCATAATATAGGTAATTTGTTTTAAATCTTGATATTTTGTGCAAAAATAGTTTTAATATGGTCACTATTAATTGTATTGTGGCTAAAGAAAGTTGATTTGAAAGCTGTGTGTTTAACTGTGTGTGAAGATATTTCATCTTAGAATGGCAAAAGGTTATATTTATAAAGTATAGTAATGGGTAATGATAATTAATGGCTGCGTTATATTAGAATTGTGTTCTCCTACAAAGTTACAGTAATCTGACTTTAGTGCCTGAACAAGTTTTGGCTATATTTTACTCTCTTAGTAAGTCTTGGAAGTAATATAGTTCATTCCTAACTAAATACCTCCAAAATGTCATCAATATTATCATCATGCTAGTCATTTCATGATCATGTTAGCATTTCATCTCTAGTCTCAAGTTTACTCATAGACCAGAAGAAGAAGATAGAAAGAGGGGAGGGATATCTATATTAGGAGAGCAAAGACTTTTTAAAAAATTCATAACAGATGATCTATTGGCTAGAATTATGTCACATGGCTATCCCTAGATACAAAGGAGTCTGGAAGTCTGGGAGGTGACTCTTACTTTTTCTTTTTCTTTGTTTTCCTATTTTTTTTCCTTTTTGCATAATCATCCTGAACAAAATTAGAGCTCTCTTAATAAGAAAGTAGAAGACAATGCTATGCGATAATCAACTAGCTGCAAAGTAACTAATTTTCATCCAACTACCTGGTACTTTAAAAAAAAACAACGTTTCACCATTTTTCTAAGACGAACATGTAAAGTCTTTGGTGATACTCTTCTGAAATTTTGTTCTGTGTATCAGCTAACTGATACGTAGCCTTCTAAAATCTTTAGATTTCTAGAAGAGCTCCAGACTGAAAATAAAGATGAAAGAAAATATAAAATATTCAGTAACAAATGCTACTGATCTTTAATATTCAAAGATATTAGCCAAAGCATCAAGACCAGGGGAATGGACTCTCTGATTGGCTAGCAATGGCTGTAAATGGTTATTCTTTTATCATTAAAACTCAGACCTGACTGGGGAGAAGAGACTAGCACTAGTAGTCAGTGATGATAGTTCAAAGTAGTGAAAGGAGCAGCAAGCAGCAGGTAACCCATTTCCTAAGAAGGAAGCCAAAGACGAATAGTTCATTAGTGTTGAGATTTATTGAGGATCAGACAGCAATTTAATTTATACCTCAATCATTTTAGAAGTCATCAAAATCTATTGTTAAAGGCATACCAGTCAGTTCAGTAGATTAGAACATTAAATATAATATAGAACACACTCTGGTGATATTTTACAGTAGTGTAACTTAGTTTGTAAAGCATTTTACAATATTCCCCACAGAGAGACTGTAAATATTGGAAAGAGTATAGACTTTGGAGCGAGTGTTTTCTAATTCTGATACTTGATAGTTGTTTTGAATACCAGCTCTAACACTAATTGTGTGACTTTGGACAAAATTATTTAATGTCGATGTCTTAAATTCTTATCTATAAATATATTTAAGGCATTATGAGGTTACATAAAATACTGTCTTCAAAAGTCTAACAGTACTTAACAAATAATAATTGTTGATTAATAATAGTAATATTCTAATCAACAATAACAAAAGACATCGATAGCCAAAACAAGGTATACATAAGAACACACCAAAGTTAGCTTCCTCATATAATACATTTTCAGTTTGTGTTCCAGAACAATGATTCTGAACTTTTTGGGGATCATAGATGCCTTTGGGAATCTGATCAAAGCTACACAGATTTTCACACAGATAGAGATTGAGAAGGTCATAGTCATACAATTTTGCATATTTTTTAATCAAATCATTTAACTTTCCTAATGCCTTTCCATTAACACATTAGGAATATCTACTTCAGAAGGAAAAAGGCCCTTTTTTTAAAATGCTATATGCGTTTTAAGATGATATAATGATTTAAAAGGAGTAAGTAAAAAAAGACAATGATTCATCAATGAATTCTAATAGGCATTGTCTAAGCTTATAAAAGGTAACTTCTGAACTTCCATGGTGGACCTATATCATCTAAAGATGTAGAGCTCATCATAGAGTGCAACAGCCTCCATCAGTGTACCTATGAAAGTACTGAACCCATTTTTTGGATAAAAAATTTTCAAAGAAGACAGCTGTTGGCCGGGCGCGGTAGCTCACGCCTGTAATCCTAGCACTCTGGGAGGCTGAGGCGAGCGGATCGCTCAAGGTCAGGAGTTCGAAACCAGCCTGAGCAAGAGCGAGACACCATCTCTACTAAAAATAGAAATAAATTAATTGGCCAACTAAGAAAAAAATTATATAAAAAAAATTAGCCAGGCATGGTGACACATGCCTGTAGTCCCAGCTACTTAGGAGGCTGAGGCAGAAGGATTGCTTGAGCCCAGGAGTGTGAGGTTGCTGTGAGCTAGGCTGATGCCATGGCACTCTAGCCCAAGCAAAACAGTGAGACTCTGTCTCAAAAAAAAAAAAAAAAAAAGAAGACAGCTGTTAACAACCCTGGCCAAATTAGTATTTCTCATTTAATGCACAAAAGCTGATTCCCTTGGATAGTTGAATGTTGACAGTACTTTTTGGTTTATTTCACTTATTATTTAATTGATTATTTGGAGACCATGTATATCGAAAGCACTCATAGTCTCAAGATTATCATTTTCTAAACTATATAAAATTATAAATACTTTGGTTAGCATTAAACTTTGACCTTATTTAAAAATAACTACTAAGAATTCTTTAATTTTTTTATTATTATTATATAAGGGTATGATATTTTAATAGATTATTTAGCCCTTCTAGTGAGCAAAACTTTCTCATGAAGGGTCTAAAACAATTTTTTGTGTGTGACCACTTTAACCATCTTCAGGTGTACAATTTAGTGATGTTAAGTACACTCATGAAAAATTTTAATTATGTGTACATGTAGTTTTAAAATGATATTACTAGAGTATTTTTTGCTTCTCAAAAGCCTGACTTAATTTATATTGTGCTCATATTACAATTTAGTATGTTTGTCCATGTAATCAACATTCTTATCTATAGCTCAACTCCAACTATGCATTTTATTACAAGTAACTTGAAAAATATTAAAATTAAAACTTCTATTCCTACCCTCAAAATCTTCCCCTCCATTCTTTTTTCTGGAGATATTTTCACAACTGATATAATTATCTAGTTATAAGCCATTCTTTTCTACATAAGCAAACTGAGACAACTTGATAAAAGGTCTTATCCAAGGTCACACAATTCTGGACAAAGACTCAGTACTTCTGACTTTCAAATTAGTGCTATTTTCTCTATACTCTTCTATGTTACTTACTTTTTAACATCCTGAACCTATCTACTTCTCTCTATGCCTTACTTGCATTACCCTAATTCAGACTCCCACCCCCTCGTTATTGAACTGCTACATTTGGTCTTTATGCTCTCATGCAGGTGTTATGCAGTTCATTTTCTCCATAGCAACCAAAATGAGCTTTTAAAAGGTAACCCTGATCATAAGGCTTTTCAGTGCCTTCTCCCTAGAATAAACTCACCATTATGATTTACCAGGTCTAGCATGGTCTGGCATCTGAATACTTCTCAAACTTTATCTATCACCTCTCATTATGCTCTATACCAGCTTGCTTGTAGTTACCAGAATAGGCCATGCTTTTCCAATCAAACTCTGTCATTAGTGTGTCAAGACAAAAGATTAAAAGTGTAAACTTAGTTTCCAAAGATAACAAGCTAGCCAAGACCCATTATTGCCTAATGTAATTATACAATCAAGTCTTATCTCTTCCAAAAAGAGTGATTAAAGAAGATAAACAGATCATCTGATCTAGTTCTGAAATTTTATTTTTTTTAATTTTTATTTTTTTAGCTCTGAAATTTTAGTCAAGTAAACTGATCTCCATAAATGCCATATATTTGGCTTAAGTTGGCATTTGTTTTAAGGCTAAGCCCCATCTCTAAAATCATATGACAAAGACCAGTGCTCAAACTCTATCATCCTGACTCCATAAATATCTCCTAACTTTAATATATCTCAGACAAATAGAATGACATTTTTTCTCTATCATAGTCCCTTTCACTGGCATATGAAATATTTTTAAAAAGAAAAGAAAAAAACAGCTTTGAGGTTTTAGAGTATCAAAGAGGTCAACTATAGATTGGGAAGGAGTTTTATTAAAATCGATTTAATTTTAATATTCTTAAATAAATCTGAAGTATATTATGCATTGTTTTCCCAAGCTAAAATGGATTGTGGGATTAAGGGAATTGTCCCTAGGAGAAAGTTGCAAGCATAGCTCCCCTGAGTATGGGGTTGCTGTCTCAGCCATTAAAAATATCCAGAAAGTTTCATTCTGGGCTGAAATTTTCCCAATTAAAGATTCTGAGAATGTTACTGGGTTACCAATCCATTCATACTTTAGTGAGTGTAATCACTTAACTGATGTTGTCTGTACTTAAGGTTTAGTAGGTTTAAGGAAAGGCAAGTAATTTTAGATAGCAGATTAAAGGACACCTGGCCCTATGCAGATGAAGCTTAGGAAAATGGAACCTGCGAAAGACATTTTCACACTTTTGCCTAGGATGAAGCTTTTACTAAGAGTGGGTGTGGGCAAGAAATTTTTATTTCACCCAACTCCAGATGCTGTATGCTGGGGCTGTAACACTGAACTAATCTGACATAGTCCCTGTCCCGGTGGTAAACCATACATTCAGGTACAGATAGAGAAACTATAAAGAAATGAATAAAAAAATTAAGTTGTTACTGATCAGTGCTATGACAGTATTAGGGGGTGGAAGGTATTCATCTTTAAATACAATGCTCAGGGAAAGCCTCCCTGGGACAGTGACATTTAAGCGAAAACTGGTCATATTTCTGTCTTTTCACAGCATTATGAACCAAGAAGCTGTCATCATAGCAAAATTTCTTCTTAATTCCTAACATTTGGTTTCTAAGGAAATTTGAAACCTCATCTTGCTTGTATATTACAGACCACCTATACCAGAACTCTTATTTTTCAAATTGTTTCTAAACATTTCATTTAATACCTAAAAAAAAATGAAAATTTTTGGTATCAATATAAGTTTTATTGAAACTAATTTAATTTTAATATTCTTTAAAGAATCTGAAATATATTTCGTATTGTTTTCCCTAGGAACTCAATAAGGATCTTCACTGTCACCATTTGCATCTCCAGAACAAAGATTTGAAAGCACAAATTAGGCATATGATGGATCTTGCTTGTCTTCAAGAACAACAACATAGGCAGACTGAGGCGTGAGTACATGAATTTACCCATTCTACAATCTTAACACTGTAGACCTAAAGTACATGAAGCATAAAAGTTC
Organism: Lepilemur ruficaudatus; assembly: GCA_963574885.1. Lineage (NCBI taxonomy): Eukaryota > Metazoa > Chordata > Mammalia > Primates > Lepilemuridae > Lepilemur > Lepilemur ruficaudatus. The sequence continues at coordinate 20,405 of CAUYRT010032319.1, read as the reverse complement.
AGTTTTCTACTGCCAGAAAGTTGAGTTTTATCTGGTCTGGGATACATTGTTTTTAAGTTTCTGCCAACATCAGAAAACATTAAGGGAGTATAGATGTGGTTCAATATATGCCATGTAATTAAAAATTTGATAAATACATATACAGTGACCAGGAGTCTGTGTTCCACTTCTGTCTTCCAGCCATCCATTTCCCCTCTTAGAAGCAATCACTATTAATACCTATTGAATTTTTAAGCAGGCAATTGTTAATTATTCATAATTCCATAATGATTTTTTTGCTATCATTAAAATGAAGTTGCTAAATATCAGGTGTCCTGATTTTTTCGTGATGCTATAGCAGCTCTTTTATGCATTCTCTACTAGCTCCCTGGTAACATGTTAGTCATTTAATTTTTAAAACATAATAGCAAGCAAAGGCATAGCTTAACACATTAACTGCCACGTGAGTTGCATTTAACTCACGCTATTTTTGAACCTGGTGCTTTGGGTTCACATGTCTCTTTACCTTGAGCCACATGAACTATTTTTTTCAAGTTGTATATAACTCACAGAAAACAATAAAAATAACAAATTTTTCATTAAATCAAAAAAGATTGTTTTGTTTTAAAAGTTTTTATTCTATTTTCGTAATAAAACATCGTGACTCCAGAGGAAAATTTTTTTTTCCTAGTGTGGCAGTCAATGTGTTAATCTTTTTTTGCCACCTTGGGTAAGTCAGTCAACTCCTTAGGCATCACTTTGATCCTCTATGAAAATGTAGAATTTATTTCTCTAAAGGCTTTCTGCTACACTGAAAATCTATTAGTGTTCTACTGGTGTTCTCAAATAACTGGTAATTAATTTTCCATAGTTTTTATTTAGAGGAAATCATATTCATACAACTGTTTTTACAAAGAAGAAGATAAAGGAAAAGAAAAAATTCAGGGAGATATTTTTCTGCAGGTGGAAGCTCAAACTAATCTTCCCCTCCTTTCTATGTGTATACCTAGAATGAACATTGAATATTCATTTCCTAGCACACAAACCACCTGCAAGGGCTGAAGTCATCAAAGAAACATTAATTTATTTTAACCATACTATATTTACTATATCAGACACATAAATTAGTATACTTAAGATAAAGTTTTACCTTAAAATGGATCAAAAAGGACTCTGACTAATTCCCTTATTTAGAAAATTGGTAAACCAGAGCATCACAGAGACAATGTGGCATAGTAGAAATAATATGAGTTTTGGAATCAGTCTTGAATTCTGGCTTATATTAGCAATATAAGCTGGCATTAATTATTTAAATTTCTAAGCCTTTCTTTTCTTATATGTAAAAATAGCTTATAATACATGTCATATAAAGGTTTTGAAAAGATTAAATAACATAAAAATAAATAACACAATATAATTCTTGTGTCATGGATCCCTAAGAGCATTTCCAGGTATAATGACTCACTAGGAAGACTCACAAGACTCATCATAGTTGTACTAACAGCTATGATTTATTAGAACAAGAGGATACAAAGCAAAATCGGCAAAAGGAAATGGCATAGGGCACAAAGTCTAGAAGACATCATACACAAGCTTTCAAGAGTCTTCTTCCAGTGGAGTGTTCCAGAATGTGCATAATTCTTCCAGCCAAAAGTTGTGGCAGCACGGGTAAAATGTCTGATTTGAAAGCTCTTGAGAGACTCAGCGCCTCAGGTTTTTACTGGGACCTTGTTTCATGGGCACCCTCTGCCTACCATGTACTAAAATTCCAGGCTTTTCAGAATGAAAGCAGGTGTTCAGCATAAACCACATTGTTTATACAAACAATAACACAGTAAGCACAATAAGCACAACAATAAGCAACAGTAACCAATTCTCCTATTAGTTCTGGAAATGATGGGAACCCTCCCAAAATCAGAGATTTAAGATGCAAGCCAAGGGCCAACTTTACAAATAAGACTTTCCTAGCAGTCTCAGACTTACTGCTATGTTAATGCTTCTGTACAGTACTTGATTAGTGTTGGTACTCAATAAATAATTGTTTTCTTGACTTTTTGATTAATAACTTTTCTCTATACTTGATATCTACTTGACTTAAATGGCATACCGCCCACCAACCCCCACCAAAAAGAAAAAGATCACAGATTATTTATACTACTATCTAAATATTTAAGATTCCTAGGTATTAATGTAGTTATTTCCTTGTATAATTAAATTAATGCCTAATTATTTTTTTCCCACCGCCCTATCTATACTTCAAATGGTTCCACTCTCCTGGATATTATGAGTCTATTGACTGCCTCAGTATACCAGGACTGAATCATTTCAAAATCATTCATGTTGTTAGGCATCTTCCTTTATATAAAAGTTAAGAACCAGTTTTGAATGTATAAATTTATGAGTGTTTAGCTGTGCCATTTCTTCAGTAAACACTTACAGGGAAGTCTTAGACATAAAAAGATACATTCAGTGCTGTTCTTACTGGTGATAAGAGAGACTTTGAGTCAAAGCCAAGAATCTAGTGCCCTAATGATTATTCATACCCACCATCCTTGTCCACAACTTTTCTTTTTGAAACCCCTTTGAATCCCTTTGTGAAAGCCATTGCTTTAGGTCATTTAAGGTAAAGGAGGGTTATGCTTTGTTCTTTTGTTTGTATGTATATGTGTTTTAATGTTATATATACACCTAAGATATGAGTCTTATTATTTGACATAATATGTTAACTTTTCATTTCAATTCCATGATAATTAGTAATAATAACAATATCTGTGGTTTAGAAATCACATTATGTTTTGCAAAAAGCTTTTATGTATATTTAACTCATTTAGTCCTCAAAACAATCTCCTATTATAAGTAGTGACTGTGTAGTTGTCCCCCACGTTATATAGGAGAAACTTCAGTTTGTGCCTTGTCCAATGTAGTATAGAAACAAGTGAAAACTATCTGAGACTAGAGCCTGGTTCTCATAATTCCTATTCGAGATTCTTTCCACTCTGTACTTAATGTATTAAGAATATATTGAATTATATAACTGAAATAACATTGTAAAAAAAACATACACGGAATCATTTTAATGATATGCTAATACTTTAGGTGTTATGTAAAAGAAGTATAAAAATGTATTTAAAATTTAGTATTTATCTTTCCTTTCTTGTCATCTTCTTTATGTAGAGTATTGAATGCTTTACTTCCAGCCCTAAGAAAACAATACTGCACATTAAAAGAAGCTGGCCTGTCAAATGCTGCTTTTGAGTCTGACTTCAAAGAAATTGAACATTTGGTAGAAAGGAAAAAAGTAGTGGTTTGGGCTGACCAAACTATGGAACATCCAAAGCAAAGTGATCTACCAGGGATTTCTGTTCTTATGACCTTTCCACAACTTGGACCAGTTCCGTCTAATCTTTGTGGTAAGTATGGTTTTTGTTTTTAAGTAAATAGTAACATCATTTCTAAAGACGGCCTGTATATATCAATCTACAAAACAGTTAATTTTTAAATAGGTTTGGCTATTTTGTGAGAACCAATGGTGGTAAATTAGCTTCAAAATCATTTCAATTAACCAGTATCTTCCAAGGATCTAAAAGCAAGTATACATTAATGTTCTAATAACTAACAGTAAAACTCATTTTACCATGTTTGATGCAATAATTTTACTTTCCATCCTTTTTTAAAATGTAACCTATATTAAGGACTGGAGATTATAATTGATACTGTATTTTATAATACGTAAATAATGTAAAATTTACTATTTTTCTTTTGGGAAATCACTTGCTATCTCTTTCTGTCATAAAAATGTGTGTGGGACATTTTAATTGCAAAGTTAATACATAATCTTGGTTAAAGAAAATTCAGGCAATATCGGAGAACATAAGAGGTAGAATTTCTATAGGAGGATGGGATCAAGAAAAGAAAGAAATAGTAGAATGCCCTCTTAAACTCCCCTCAAAACATTAATTTTATGTCCTATCTCATAGATAAGTGCTGTTGAAGGTTTGGTTATTTTTGCAGTGTGGGTGTGTGTAATACAGATCTATTTGTATAAGATAATCTAATTTTAGCTTTTTGTTAGGTTTCAGATGAATGCTAGCACATTATACAGATTGGTCTGGAAGTTTTGTTTAGTTTGTTATGTTTACTTGTTTTATTTGTTTAGTTTGTTAATGAACATTAAGGGTACAATGAAGCATCTACCTCATTTCTTTTTTTTATGTTTAAGAATCTAGAGAATTAGATGTACCATAATTTACTTAACCTTTGTTCTGTTAGTGAACAGTGCATCAGAGAACATGTCTGTGTATTCACATTTATGCATGCATAGCAGATTCTTAAAAGCTGGTTTGCCAGGTTAGAGGACATATAATTATTTTTAAAAAATGCATCCAATCAAACTGTTCTCCAAACAAATTTTTCTATACCTAGTGTATATAAGAATACCTGTTTCATCTTTACCTGAACCCAAAATAATAATAGCACTAATAATAATGTATATACTTTTAAAATGTGTAACTCTCCAATTATTAATGAGGTTGTTTTGTCTTCTGTGGTATGTCTTCTGCTCATTTGAGTTAGTGGAGTTTTTTTGTTTTGAGGGAATTTTTGTTTGTTTGCTTGGCACTCAGTGTATAATAACTGCTTGTTGGTTAGTTCCTGCTTTATTTTTTTTAATCTTTGTTTCTCAATATTTTAGTTGTACTGGATTTTTAACTTTTATGTAGTCAAATCTGTCCATATTTTCCATTATGGAGGGTTTTCTGGTGATCTGGCAACCTGAAGGTATTTTTTACCCTTTTGCTCCCAGCTATAGTCCATTTTTCTTGTATGAGCCAAATGTATACTAGGACTGATAGCAAATAAGACCTTATTTTCTGTGAAAACGAATAGACTTTCTTTTGCATGCGCTGGGCAGGTGCCTCAAGGCTAATTGAGCCATTTAGTAGGGTAAAGGATACCACGGATCTGGACTTTCTGGGGGAAAGTTGACATGCACCTATTATATCTGACATTACTGAGTACCCAGAAGACCTAGGGATAGTTTCAGAAGTGTGCTATGGCCTCCTATGCCTGAGGTCTTGGGAGCAAAGGGAGTTCCTTTGCTTTTTCTGTTGGGAACTCCACCACCAGCTCAAATTTGAGCCCACTGTACCATTCACTTCCACCACTCATTGGATCAGTACCAAATGTGGATCTCTAATAATGAGACCTGAGCCCCCTGTGTGACCATCTTTCAGACAGAGGAAAATCAGAACAGAGAAAACATGAGTCTAACAAACAAAAGCCAGTGAGGAGATAGGTATTATACATGAGCCTGAATATGAGGAAAATACCTAAACACAAGGACTCTAATCAAACAATAAATGAACCAGATAGGAACCTCAAGATTGGAGAAATTAAGGAGGTTATAATGGTGAGCAGTAAGCCTTGCTATGTATAAATAGGTGATAAATCTAAATGGATAATTATATACCAAGAATGTGTAATCTAAGTGCTTTTTTAAAAAATGAAATTTAAAATTAAGTGATAGCCACAGATATGTCAGACAAATGCAAATAAAAAAATGAAAAAACAAATTTCTGTGTAATAGAATTTAAACTTAAAAATGCTAAACAAGATAAAGAAAAATATTTGATAATGAAAAAGGCACAACTTAAGATATAATTATAAATTTCTATGCACAAATAACATACCAACTGAATATATAAAGTAATAATTTTATAAATGCAAGGGCAACACTTGAGAAATACAATTATAGTAGATTTCAGTATACCTCTTTAAGGATTGAAGTAATCTAATAGCAAGCTTTAAATTTAAAGAAACTAATGACACCTAACCTTAATTTAACAGGTATATATGTAGAAACTTATATCCCTCAATAAATAAATATACATTGTTTGCATACATTGATCATACTTAATCAATTTATCAATCATTTTATGAAGCTATGCCTATGAGTAAATCTCATCAGTCCTGTCTTGAATTTGATGAGGATTTTAATTCTGTAGATTCAAGTTTTCCTTGAACTCAGGGAAATAGTCTTCCATTATTTGTTTAATTAAATTCACTCTTCTATCTGTTCCTTTTTCTCCCTCTATAGGGATTTTTACAGGGTACATGTTTTGTTCATAATCTAACAAAATTAGAAGTAATTAAAAGGTGACCAAAATCTTAAGTGCTTGAAAATTAATAGCACTTCCAGGAATTCCTTAATAAAAACAAAATCAAGAGTCCAATCACAAACTATATAGAAAATAATGATAAAGAACAGTAAAATCTATACTCAAATAAAAAAAATTGTGGTTTTAAATTCATTGTTAAACAAAAAATGTGAAAAAGAAACTCATTTTTCATTTTAATATATCTCAAAACATAAGAAAAATAGAGCAAGAGAAGCTAAAGAAGGAAGAAGAAAGGCAGAAAATAATGTTGCAGACATTTTAAAATTGTAGAAAGAACAAGTATATCCAAGAGCTGATTCTTTGCAAAGACAAATAAGAAACAAAAACATCAATGAAAATTTTCTAAGCCTGTTTAGGAAAAACTTAGAGCATAAACATACATTAGGAATGACAAAAGACATAATCACAGTGAGATTTAAAGATTTATAAGAGAATACCAGAAGCAACACTATCACTACAAGACTGAAATATTTAGTAGCAAATGCTCAGTTTCCTAACAAAAAAAATTGCCAAAAGTGGTCCCAAGAGAATTAAGTTTGAATAGTGTTCCCTATGGTTTCCACATCATATGTCTTTCTTAAGAAAGTCTTACCCACAAAACATTATAAACCTATTTGCCTATATTTTTCTTAAGTTTTTTAGTAGTTCATTTTTTTCCTGACTTTATCCACATTACCAATTTTGTCTTCACTTTTATCTATGCCATTATTTAGCTCTACTGTTTAATTTTTTATTCTTTCACCAATTGCAATTTTAATTTTCAGTAACTTTTTCTTTTTTGAATGGAAATGTATCCTGAATTATTTGAATACCATGTCTTTTTCTCTCAGGATATTAGATAATTTTTTTTAAGTTTTCTCTTCCTTCATTATTCATGTTTCCTCTGGATCCTCTTCTTTTAAACTGTTGGTTTTCCTCAGACATCTGGTAAAACTTCATCATCATATGTATTTGTTAATAAGACTAGGCTGATTTATGATTGTTTGCTCTCTGGGCTTTCTCGGTGGCTGAATAATTCTGTTTCTTCAACTGGTCTCTTTCCTGAATGAGCAGACTATATATGAGCTTTTGGTGAATGAATGATGGGTCATATCAGCCTTCAGGTTTCCCTTTAGAGCTCATGCAGGTAAATCAACAGGCAATCCCAGTCCCTTGTTATTTGCAAAAATAAGAAACGCTGTACTCTAAGAATAGAGAGTGCTTTAAAGTTTCACTTCTGGTCACAACTTCCATCTGCTTCACTCTCTTACCTCCAAACTTTGTTTTTCTGAAGTCTGTCTCTTCCCAAAGTTCCACTCTACTTTTCTTTGTCTCTAATGCTGATACTAGGAAATCTCCACTTTTTTTCGAGAGTTTTAATTTAGAACACACCACCACAGTCAGCTGTTGAGCAGTTGATGTGTTATTATCATTGACAATGACTTCATAGCCTATTCCCTATTCTTGTGTTGTGAGATACAGATTTGAGAAGAGCAGTTCTCACATATGTGTAATAGCTGGGGTCGTGATTTTTCTCTTCTACTTTTCCCATATCTACTCTATCTGTTTTCCAACTTTCTAAAACTACTGTTTCTACTGTTGGCAACCATGGCTTTTTTCTATCACCGATGTTCTATGAATAGATTTTAAGAGGAAGATGAGGCAAATCTCTATAAATTTGTGTATTTTCTTCTATTTCTTTCAGTATGTGCTCTCTCTTCCTGTTAGAATTGTCACTTAAATATATATGTTGTTGTTTTTTCCTCTTGCTTCTATTTTATTGTGTTTGTTTCCTATTTAATTGTATCTGCTCTTTTATTATTTTCTTCCTTCCGCTTTCGTTAGGTTTATGTTTCTGTTTTGTTTCTGACTAACATGAACGTTTTGTTCATTAATTTTTGCCCTATTCTAATTTATGCATTTATGGCCATAGATTTCCCTCTAGAAGCAGGTTAAACTTCATCCCACAGTTTTGATAATTGTATTTTTCATTATTATTCAATTCAAAATATTTTTGGATTTCTATTACAACTTCTTCTTAGAACCATGTAGCATTTTTGACTACCAAAAATGATGACAATTTTTTGTCTATTTTTTGATTATTGATTTCTACCTTAATTGAATTGTTAGAGAAAATACTTTGTATGATTTTAATCGTCTGAAGTTTATGGAGACTTGCTTTATGCCCAGCATATGGTTACTTTTTGTAAATGTCTAAGTATGCTTTTAAAAAATGTACATTTTGTAGTCATTGGTTACAATATTCTATATAAGTCAGTTAACACAATTGATTGTGTTTTTCAAATCTTATACTTACTGACTTATTTTTGTATGCATGTTCTATCATATACTGAGGGAAGCTATTAAGAATTCCATCTGTAACTGTGGATCTTTTCATTTTGTATCAATTTTCTATTGTTGCTATAACATGTTAACATAAACATATCAACTTAAAACAACAACATTGAGTATCTCCCTGTTTTGTAGGTCAGAAGTCCAGTAGGCTCAATTGGTTGCTCTTAGAGTTTCACAAGGCCAAAAGCAAGGTGTCAGCCAGTTGACTATCTTATCTGGAGGTTTTGTGGGAGAATGTGGCTCTAGGCTCATTTGTTTGTTAACAGAATTCAATTCCCTGTGGCTGTATGGCGGAGGTCCCTCTTTTCTGCTGGCCAGGGGCCATTCTCAGTTTCTAGAGGTTGCCCTCATTCCCTAGCTGTGGCTGTTTTTATCACTTCATCTTCTAGCTAAAAACTCAAATCAAGTCCTTCTCATGGTTTAAATCTCTCTGACCTTTCCTTCTCCCTCATCTCTCCTGCCTCCCATTACAGAAAGTTCTCTGCTTTTAAGGACTTGTATTTAGATTGGAACCACCAGATAATGTAGGATCATTTCCCCTATTTTAAATTCCATAATTTCAATTACATCTGCAAAATCTCTTTGGTATGTAACATAACATATTTACAGGATCTAGGAGCTAGGGCATGGACTTCTTTTGGGGGAGAGAGGGAGGAATTATTCTGCTTATCACACATTTCTCCTTATAGTTCTGTCAATTTTTGTTTTCTGTATTTTGAGATTACATTACATTCATGTATTTCAGGATCATTACATCTTTTATTATCATAAAATGCCCTTCTTCTAGCAATTCTTTCTGATGTTAAGTTTATTTATTATAGCTATCCCACTGATTCATTTGCCTAGAGTTTTCATGGTTTGTCTTTTTTCCAGTTCTTTCACTTTTAACCTTTTGGCAATCTTATACTCCAAATGTGTCCCTTATAAACAGCACAGAGTTGGCGTTTGCTTTTTTTGTTCTGTCAGTATTCATCTTTTAAATAAACTATTTGTTATTTTTGTACTTGATGAATTTATTGATATTTGAATTTAAATCTACCATCTTGAAATTTTCTTACTAATTACTCTGGTTATTCTAAGTTCCTTTTCTCTTCTTTTGTACTTTCCTTTGAAATGATGGAGTAATATTTTATTATTCTCATTTTTTTCCCTCTCTATATATAGCTTAGAAGCTAGATACATTTTTATGTTCTTTTAGTGGTTACTCTAAAGGTAAAGTTATATATCTTTGATTTACCACAGTCTATTTATCAAAATGACTATACTTTCATCTTCTTCTTAGACAATGTTAGAAGCTTAAAATGCTAACTAATTCCATTAACCCTTTTTCTGACATCTGTTACAAAACATACATTGTTACAATATATTTTATTTATATATATTAAATCCATAAGGTGTTATTTTTACTGTATATACAGTCAATATTCACATTTTTTGGTTGTTGCTCTTCATTTTGCCAACATCTCAGTACCTCCATCCAAAATAATTTTTCTTTCAGAGAAACTTTAGAATTTCCTTTAGAATGAGTGTGTGATGGTGAATTTTCTTAGTTTTCGTGTGTCTGAAACTATATTTTACTGTCTTTCTTGGAGACTATTTTGCTGGGTATAGAATTCTGATTTGATGTGCTTTTATTTTAGCAGTTTACAGATATCATTTCATTATCTCCTGGCTTTTGTTGCTGTTGAAATCAGATTTTATTTTAAATTTACTCCTTTGAATGTAATCTGGCTTCTGGCTTCTTGAAATATTTTATTTTGGTCTTTAGGTTTTAGTGGTTTCGCTATATTGTGCATAATTGATTTTATTTTTACTTCTATCACGTGAGTTTATAGGACTTTTTGAATTTGTGTCTACATTATTTTTCATTCATTTTGGAAAATTCCTAACTATTATCTCTTCAAATATTGCTTGTGACACTTTTGCTCACTCCTCTACTTCTGGGACTCCAATTTTGTTATATGGTACTGTCTCATTGTATTTTCTATGCCTTTGGCTTTTTTGCTTTTTAAACCTTTTGTCTCTTGCTGGATAATTTCTCATATTCTGCAGTTTAGTTTCTCTTTTTAGCTTTATAAAATGTCTCTTAGATCCATCAAGTTCTTAATTTCAGTTACTATATTTCAGTTTTAGAATTTTCATTTGATTCTTTTTTATAGTTTCCATTTCTTGCAAAAATTCTTATTAAACACAATGGGTGTCATTTTCCAAAGATTTCATGGAACATACTTATACTAAAAAATATACTAAAATTTTCCTTTTTTATACTAAAAACAAAAAAAATGTCATTTTTCAGAAATTCCCCATCTGTGGGTTCAACGTCCATGGATTCAACCAACCACAGATCAAGAGTATTTAGAGAAAAAAAAAATGAATGGTTACGTCTGTGTCGAATACATACAGACTTTTTTCCTTGTCATTATTCCCTAAACAATACAGTATAACAACTATTTATATAGAATTTACATTGTATTGGGTATTGTAAGTAATCTAGAGATGATTTAAAATATATAGGAGGATTGCATAGGCTGTATGCAAACATTACATCATTTTATATATGTGACTTGAGCATCCATGGATTTTGCTATCCACAGGGGTCCTGGAACCAATTTCCCACAGATACCGAGGATGACTGTATTTTAAAATCTGTGTCTGAGAATCCACTAGATTGTAACACTATGAGTCTATTTCTGTTATCTGTTTTTGCTGGTTTTCTTTCATGTGGACTCATTTCCTCATATGAGTGCTATTTTTTTAGTGCCAAACAGGCATTTTCAAAATTATTTATAAAAATTGACACTTCTAATAATGATATCTTCCTTCAGAAAAGATTTACATTTGCTTCTTTCAGACTTCTGGTGGCATTGGCAATTCAAAATCACCTCAGTCCTATTAATATTTCAGAGATGGAGATAATTTGAAACTAAACTGAAATTTTTTGCAGGCCCACCTACTTCTGATTTGCCTTCTAGGGTATAGCTTTTCAGGGTCCCAATTTAAAGCGAGGAGGTTTTATAAATGCCTTAAATTCCAGTTCCAGCATCTGATTCCCACAAAGCTCACACACTGTTGCTGTGCTTTTCTGCCACCTCCTCTAGCATTGGCAAACTACCTCAAGGGAAATTAGCTGTAATTGCAGAAGTTACCTTCCTGAGTTTCCAACTTCTTCCTAATACTCACCTATAATTTTTCACAGTCTTGTTAGCAATCCAGTGACTTCAAACAGATGTTTTTTATATTTTGTCCAGATTTTTTAGTTGCCTTCAAAAGAGACATTGTTCTGAGTTAGCTACATCTTTATTGTTAGCAGAAGTTCTCTATATTATATTTTTACGTAAATATGATAGGGAAGTTAGTATCTTGTTTTTCTTTTAATAAAACATTGTCATTAAACCTGACCTAGTTGAGATATTTGGAAAGGAAAACTTAAGATTTTTTTTCAGGTCCCCTCATACCTTTTGGGCTTGATCTTTTTTTTATAATGTATTCAAGATGTTGGAGAGGAAATACAGTTTTAACACCAAGATTGAGAAATACTCACCACCTGCTGTATGATGCTCATTATTCCCTATTTAAAAATCCATATTTCACATACAATATAATTGCATAGACTATACCTGTCAACAATAAAACAAAACATTTGTTTGGCTCTTAATTCCTTTTCATGATATTTTTGAAAGGAAAGACTATTAAAATCATGTTACATTTTATGTTAATAATTATGTGTTTTCTTTTGAGAATTATTAGGAGATAGGTTTTGTTTTTAGAATGTTTTGTTCTTGGTTTGTTATTTTATTATTTTGTTCTAATGATTTCAGAGATTAACTATTTGCTTAGTATGTCTTGTCCATTCCATGAATTATGTATGTTGTATGCATTATGAACAGAGTCAAAAAAGAGTAACAGGAAAGGTGTATGTGAGTCCACTTATAAATATTTAATGTTCTTAGTCTTAAGATATTGAAGTAGCTCAAAGAAAAAAGCATAAATAGTATAATTTGTTTGTACTTCTAAAGACATAAAGCAATACCCAGATAGTATATGTTACAAAAATTATGCTAAACATGGTAGTCTGAATAAATTTTAAAAGTAAAATTGAAAAGATTCTGCTTAAGCAAAACCTGAGTGAAAGTTGTCTCATTCATTTTAAGCTTACGAATATGTCACTGACTTTTTTCTTACACTCTCATGAACAGGTACTATCAAGTGTTTTTGTTGTAAAATTAAAAAATAATACTAAATGCTGTGGGATTTGAATATTTTTTTTAAGCGCTTTAGGGACTTTTAAGAGTATTTGCTAGATCAGCTACATTCTTTTTATTTAAAACACATACACACAGAGTACTGTTAAAAGTCTGATGAGATTAACCATTTATTATATTAATTTAGCCTGTATTCTGTTGAACATTTAGGTTGTTTAATAAATTTTTATTATTATAAACATTTCAGTAAGCATATACGTATGTGTGCTCATGTCTGATTACCCCTATGATAAATTCCTAGAAGTGGAATTTCTGGCTCCAGATATATGCACATTTTTCAAAGTTTCTAATAATATACGTTGTCAAGTAACTCCCCTCTCCCATATGATTACGCCAATTTTAACTCCAATAAGCAATGTAAGAGAGTGAGCTCCTTTCTTCTTTTTACTTTCTCCAGCTTTTGGTGTTAAAAATATTTTCAATTTTTACTTTTACTATATCAATCACAAACATACATACAAGTACAAAGAATACTATAATAAGGCCCATGTGCCCGTCACATAACTTTAAAAAATTATCAGCTCATCCTCTAATCTTGAGAACCTCATCTGCTTTCCTCCAGCTCAGCTCCTTCACTACATTATTTTGAAGTAAATCTTACAGCATATCATGTCTGCCATTTATATCAAGTATGTGTAAGAGAAAGCATAACACCATCTTTGTACCTAATGTTGTCAAAAATCTAATCAGTGTTCAAATTTTCCCGATTGCCTCATAAATGATTTGTTTCTACCTTTCAAATTAGGATCCAAACAAGGTGGTCCATACCTTATAATTGTTTGATATATCAATTAAGTCTTTTTTTAATCTGGGGTTCTCTCTCCCTTTTGTATCTTTGCTAATTACTTGTTGATTCTTTGCCAATTTATCAATAATAATCATAAATACTGTCATTTTTCAATATTTATATAGTTCAATGTCATTTGTTTTGTTTTTTCACTTGTTTAGGCATCTATTTTCTTTTTTGTGAATTGCCTAGCCATCATGTGAACATTTTTCTGGTATAGTCAGCTTTTGTAAAAATGGTTACTTATCTACAAGAGCTTAAGTATAGGATATTTATTCATTCATTCAACAATATTTAACTGCTGTGCGCCAAGCAGTTGTCTAATACTAAGGATCAAAGTATAAAACAGGCTGGGAGCAGTGGCTCACACCTATAGTCCCAGCAATTTGGGAGGCCAAGGTGGGAGGATCACTTGAGGCCAGGAATTTGAGACCAGCCTGAGTAATATAGCCAGACCCCATCTCTACAGAAAATGGAAAAAACTAGCCAGGCTTGGTGGCACGTTCCTGTAGTCCTACCTACTCAAGAGGCTGAGTCAGGAGGATCACTTAAGTCTAGGAGTTGGAGGCTGCCGTGAGCTACGATCATGCCACTGCACTCCAGCCTGGGAGACAGAGGTGAGACTCTGTCTCTTTTAAAAAAAAAAAAAAAGTATAAAAATCAACTCCCTCATAGAGCTTACATTCTAGTGAAGACAATAAATGTAAGTAAAATCAATAGATTCTTAGAAAGTAGTACATGATAGAGTAAAGAAATGAAAGAGTGGCAGCAGGGAGGAGAGTTTGCTATTTTAAATAGTGTAGTCAGGGAAGATCTCACTGATAAAAGTTGAAGGAATTCACAGGGTTAGCTATGTGGATATCTAGAAGAAGAATCATTTTTAAGTAGAAGGAATAAACAGTGTAAAAATCTCTGACACTGTAATTTGCCTGGCATATTAAAAAAATGACAAGGAGAACATATAACTGGTACAGAGGAAAAGAGGGAAAGTAGATCCAACTGAATCTTACCAATCTGGAAAAAAAAAAAAAAGAGGGAAAGTAGATTATGAGGAGATCATAGAGATAAAATTAAGGAAGATAGATCTTGTAGGTTATTATAAGGATTTAATCTTTTACTCTGAATACAACTGGAAGCCAGGGCATGATCTGAGTAGAAAAATAACATCTTAATCATGTGTTTAAAAGAGTTTTTAAAAGATCTCTGGCTGCTGTGTTGAGAACAGATTGTAGTATGGTATGGGTTGAAACATTAGGAAGCTACTGCAATAACCCAAGTAAAAGTTGGTGGTGGCTCAGACCAGGTTAGGAGCAATATAGTTGGTCAGAAGTGGTCAGATTCTAATATATTTTGAAGGTGATACCAGCAAGATTTCCTGACAAATTAGATTTGGGATATGAGAAAAAGAAAGGACTGGGATGACTAGGTCTAGGATTTTTGAACTTAGCCTCTGAAAGAATGGAGTCACCTTCAAAGAGATGGGGAAAGACTTCAGATGGAGCAGGTTGACAGGATGGCGTGGTAGAAACTCAGTTCAGTTTTGGGCATGTTAAATTTGTCTAAGATACATCCAAGTGGAGACATCATGTAGGCAGTTAAGAATCTGAAGTTCAGGAGACAAGTCTAAGCTGAAATATAGATTTGAGAGTTTTTAACATTTAGATGACATTTAAAGCCATCAGACTGGATGAAATCATCAAGGGATATTAACTCTTTCCTATCGTGTACATGGAATAATTATATCCCTCAAGTTTATCATTTAATGTTACCTTTATTTGAGATATCCTTTCTAAATGCTGAAATATTACAACTTTTATATAGTAAAATTTCTTCTTTTTCTTTTTTTTTTTTCTTCCTTAATGCCTTTGGAATCACTTTTCAAAGGTCCTTTCCATCGACAAGTTTTAAAATTTTTCTTTTCATTTTCTCCTAATTTGCTTTGGTATAAGATGACAAGCAAGAATCTTTTTTTCCCTCAAGGGAGCCTATCATTATTGTATTTATATATTGACAGTTCATCCTTAATGGAACCTTTGTTTTACATACAGTAAGTGGTCATATGTAAATTCTGTTTATTGAATTTCTATTCTTTTGCCTGTTTGTCTTTCCTAGCACTAGTGGCTATTATTTTAACATCTGATAATTTACAGTATTTTTGGATATGTAGCAGTACATATCCAAATGTACTTTTGGATAAAGTACATTTATCCAAGTCCCCCTTCATTATTCTTTGTTTTTAAATTTTTCTTTGCTTTACCTAAGAAATGAATATTAGGAAAAGTTTTTCTAGTTCCAAGGAAATAAAATCTTTTAAAAATTTTATAAATTAATAGTCTTCACATTTTTCCACTGTCAAATCTTCTCACTCTAGAAGTTTGTCTCCCTGTATCCATATCTTCGTGTATGTTCCTCCGCAAAGTTTCAGAGTTTTCTTCATATGTCCTGTACATTTATTATTAAAGATATCCCAACATATAATATATTTTTGGTATATGGACTTTTTATCTTAAGTTAATAAGCCTATATTAATTCTTATTCAGGAAGAAATTAACTTTATAAAGCTTGCTAATTTCAATACTTTGCCTGTATCTATACTTTAGATTTTTGGATAGATAATTATTTGATTTCAAATTTTTATCTCCAAACTACAAGTCTATTGACTTGGAGTAAAATGTGCACCTATTTTGGGTCTGGAAAAGAGAAGGCATACTCCTGAATGCTGTGCAGGATGGGGGTGCTGACGGCAAGGTTTATTTATGGAACTGATAAAATTTCTGACATTAAATGAAAAGTCAAGATTTCCTCATTATCCATCTGGAAACTCACATTTAGTAATATTTCTGTCTCTAGCCTTTCCTTTTTTAAAATTTTGCACCCCGTGTCAGTGGTTTTATCTTAAAGCACAATAAAAGAAAAGATACTAGTAGAACCATTTTCTTATAGTACAGATATTTTGATAAAATATACAATTTCCATATGATTTTAGGTTTCCCCTAAAATTACTTGAATACAAGGAAATTTCATATAAAAAATAGTAAATCTCTATACTAATTCCCTATATTATAGGTATAAAGCAGCAAAAATGTTTATAAACTAAATTTTTTGTATTTTTCCCCTTTTGGCAATAAAATTTCATTGTTACCGGTAGACGTGGAAGTCATGCTTGTAGCCCTAAATACATTTTGTTTGACCATCAGTCCCCATGTACATAAGACAGTATTTAGTTACTTATCTGTAGCCGAAAATATTGCTGTAAATTAAAAGGTTCTTTGCATTGTACGTTTTTTCCAACCCAAGTAAGTATTAATACTGGGGAAATGATACTGAGAGGGAAACATGGTATATGCTATTTCCCACAGAGACAAATATCAAAAGATTACAGTTGATCTATTTACTGCTGGATTAATTTAAATGACTATAATACTTCTTTAATACATGAGAGAATGTATTCTTTTTGTAATATTTTGTGTATAGCTGATATTATCTATATAGGCACTATTACAGTAACTACAATAGTGTCTCATAAGTGCGTTATGAAATGTTTAATAGTTTGGTTAATTTAGCGATACCTTAAGGTTATGTATCTTGTAAATAGTGAAAATACATTCACCTGTATCATTTGCAACTATGAATTTCATGAGTCAGAAGGCTGTTAAAAAGAATCCAGATTTATGATTAGTACAGTAATTGTATCAATCATTTGTAGCCTAGAAGTGTTTATTGAAATGCATATATTAATACTTGATTTCACTTTAGAACTTTGCCAACTAATTTTGATTTAGCATGGTTTCCCAAAATACCTCCTTACATACATATTAACAGAAGTGCTAGCAAAAGACGAATCCTTGCCATCATTTTGTACCAAACCTCAATTAGCTCTAATCCCATTCATCAATGCTTCCCTGTCATGAACCCTACTTTGCAGCCTGTGACTCATGTTTGCTAAGTACTGCATTCTGCTTTTACACTAACGTAGAGCTCTGTAAATCTTTTAACGTTTGCAGTCTTAAGCTTTTGATAAATTAGTTCCTCTGGGTAAAATCATTCAGTACATATGATATGGCACATCAAAAGATGACCCCCCCAAAGGCCTGCCCAGTTTTTAAGAGAGGGGATTCTAAACTCATTAACGATACATTATCCAGTCTCTTTATTTAAAGAAACTATCTGTGAAATATTTCAAAAAGCTGAAAAATAAATATAGACCCCCTCCTCTTAAGAGATCATATGAATTGTTAGTTAGTAGTTGGGTTTTAGAGATTTTAAAAAAGGGGAGGGAAAAGAATGATGCTCCTTAATTCATTTTAAAACATTTTGAGAAAATTTTATGTAAGAAATGAAGTTTATAATGACATCTAAACTAGTTTCCGTTTCTCTTGTCTCTTCCCTCTGCAATCTACTCTTCACACTGCCACCAAAGCGCTCTTCCTAATAAAGTGCAGACCTCTTAGGAGAACCTTCAAAGGCTTTCTCAGTCCAATGTCAAGCTACAGACACATTTTGATCTGGCACCTGGGACCCTAACCTCTTAAACACGCTTTCTGTTTCTTGACTCTTGACTCTGCAATTTACATGTTTTCCATCAATCTCAAATGCTGCTGCTTCTCCCTCCATTCCACATCCCAGAGTATTAAATTGTTCTCCACAATGAGAGTTTAATTCAGGTACTAACTTCTTGATCAAACCTTCTCTTTAATGAATCATCTCTCCTTTGCCTGCACATATTCCTTTGGATTCCCATGGCGTTTTTTAATTCTAATACATAGAATTTTTCACACCACACCTTCCCTTTTCCCAACAAACTGTAACATCATTGACAGAAACAATGTTTTCAATAATTCATTTTTGGTTTTTGCTCCTTTCACTAGTGCTTTTAACCTTGTTATTATCTTAGCAATAAATGTTTATTTTAATTTGACAAAAAGTCAAGGCAAAAGAAATAAGATATCTTCCATTAACTTATACTAATATTTTGTTTTAATAGCCTACAGGACTTTTTAAAGCATATGTATATAGTTTGCTTTTTTAAACAAAAACAATGATATGCATTATACATACAGTTGGTAACCAGCTTTATTTCACTGAATCACTTGTTATAGATATATTTTTTTACTAACAAGTATGAATTTAAGTCATATTAATAGCTGTATGTTAAATTTATCTAATCCCCTACTAATGAACATTGTCTGTTTTCACTTTATTCTGTTATAAGCAACACTCCACTAAACATCTGTGTATGAGTATTTATTTTGCAACTTGTCTAATTATTTCCTTAGGCTAAGCCCTTAGAAGTAGAATAGCTAAATCAAAGACTATGTACATTTTTAAAGCATTTTATATGAGTTAAAAAGCTACTGTAATGGTACAGTCTACCATCATAAATGGATAATGAAGGTGAACATTTTTATGTGCTTTTTGTCTAATTGTAATTGTTTTGAATTAATTACCTGTTCATTTCCTTTGCCATATTTTTGTTATCTTTTTTCTTATTTATTTTGCGAGAGTTCTTTCTCTCAGATAAATAGACAGACTTACACATATATATACATGCATACCCATATTTGAGCTCCAAACCCTTTACCAAATATGTTATATGTATTTTTTCTTCTTTTTTTCCTCTTATTCATGATGGTTTTTAATTTTTATGTAAACCAATTTTAAGTTATAAAGGTATTCATATTTCATCCACTTCCTTTCTCTTTTCAGTAACAATAGTTAGGATATCATTTGGGAGGATGAAGTGGTATATTGCCTTTTCATATTTTGGGGTCTGTGAAGAAAGTGTTTTAAGTCTCCACTATGTCAATTATATTTCATTACTTTGTATTGCTTGGTTTCTTTACCTCACTTCCACCTGTCAAATGAACAATAAACTAAAAGGCAGGAAATGTGACTCCAACTCTGCCAACAACAAATATAGTTGATATTATAACTTTGAGCATGTCATTTTCTTACTGTCAGTGGCAAAGTATAAAATAAGAAATTTTAAATGACCACTAAGACCATCTAGTACTAAATACTGGTTCCATGTATGAGATGATCCCCTCTTTCCTGGTGGTCTATAACTAATTAGTAGTTGTGCCCAAACTTTTAAATTAGAGATTCAGTAACAAATGCATATAGATTGCAAAATAACTATGTTATAGGAATATCATAAAGTAAGAGTTTATATTACTTAGACCTTTCATTTTTTGCTACTAGAAAACACTTTTGTTTAAGATGCTTTTCTCTTGTAGTAGGGATGGAGTGACACCAGGCATTTGGTTTAGAATTATTTGGACACGATTTGTCATTGAAAATTAACTGATTTAAGGACATTTCTTTATAAAAACATCTATTTTTTATTTTTAATAATGGCCATTCTAATAGGGATAAGATGGTATCTCACTGCGGTTTTAATTTGCAGTTCCCTGATAATTAGTGATGTTGAGCAGTTTTTCATATTTTTACTGACCATTTGTATATCTTTTGAAAAAACTCTGGTCATGTATTTTTGCCCACTTTTTAATGAGGTTATTTGGTTTTTCCTTGCTGACTTGTTTGTGTTCTTTGTAGATTCTGGATATTAGCCCTTTGTCAGATGTATAGTTTGTGAATATTTTCTCCCATTCTGCAGGCTATTTGCTCTGTTGATTATTTCCTTGGCTGTGCAGAAGCTATGTAATGAAGCCCATTTTTTGTTGTTGCTGTAATTGTCATTGGGGTCTTAGAATATGTATGAAAAACTCTTCTAGACATCAGCCTAGACAAAGAATTTATGACTAGGACCCAATGGCAATTATAGATTATTTTCCTAATGGGTGAATCCAGATTGAGATTTGAATCCGGATCTGTCTTAATAGGTAGCCTTTACTCCTAATATTATAA